>CAIGRH010181912.1:0-26983 GCA_903798295.1 Fraxinus nigra | reverse complement strand
TAGTATGTACCTGGGGCTTTCGTTCGATTGTATCTACCAAAATTTGTCCAAAATGTACAAATTCATGATCGTTCACATCACAATTGGCCACTACAAACAAATCTAAGAACAAATGGTGAGGTGCGATGTTTCATCATAGGTTGGACATGCTACATTAGAGAGAAACAACTTCAAAAAGATGACACGTGTGTATTTGAACTTGTGAACAATGAAATCAAAATGTTCATGGTGTACAAAGTGTGTCACCCCAATGAAAGTTGGACCCTTACATGAATCGTACATTTTCTCGTTTTATCTTTCATGTTTTCTTATTATCGAGCATTAATTTTGTCTTCTTATGTACGAAAACTACATTACTAAATTCATTAAGATTTGAATTTCTCATTTGCATGTGCTATTTTTATTTCATATTTGCACTCAATTGGTACNTAGGTTGGACATGCTACATTAGAGAGAAACAACTTCAAAAAGATGACACGTGTGTATTTGAACTTGTGAACAATGAAATCAAAATGTTCATGGTGTACAAAGTGTGTCACCCCAATGAAAGTTGGACCCTTACATGAATCGTACATTTTCTCGTTTTATCTTTCATGTTTTCTTATTATCGAGCATTAATTTTGTCTTCTTATGTACGAAAACTACATTACTAAATTCATTAAGATTTGAATTTCTCATTTGCATGTGCTATTTTTATTTCATATTTGCACTCAATTGGTACATTTTACTTTTTCTGAGTATAACTTTGACTTTAATACTTTTAATTAATATATATAATGAAATTCTACATTTGAACTTCATTGGATGCTATATCGTCGTCATTCAGAGATAAGCATCATTCTATCTGAAATTATTCCAAGTAAGTTAACAGTTTTAAGACTCGTTTGCGTAGCTATTCTTCTGTCGTTTTCTATTTCATTTCTGATTTCATTCTTCCACTTCTATATACTTAATCAAACTACACATTTATCTGCAGGTTCATCTAAGGAGTTAAATATTAATAATTATGCTTGAGCTTCTTCTATTGACAGCCGAGCTTCGAAGCCGCTTAGATCGAATTAAATACATGTGATAAAAGATGAGCTCGGTAGGCTAATTAATAGCCGAACTCAGGGGTAGCTCAGGCCTGATTAATGCACATGATAATGTGAGTTCGATGGTATGAGGTTAGTTCGGATGGTTAGCGTATCCGAGAAGTTTGTATAGTCTTTAAAGAGTATGAGAATCTTATTGATTGAAGATCATTGACAAGATCGATAAGCCAACCAATCAGAACAATTCACAAGGAATAATCTTACATCAGCGTACACATAAGCTTCTAATCAAATAATTAGGTTCCTTTCCCTAGGACAACTCATTAATTACTGGGGTCCACCTGCAAGATTTGCTCATAATAACCTGGCAAGCCGAGCTCAATGGCCAATCGAATTGCTACAGCAAAAGTACTTCCTCAGCTTGGGTTTCATATGACAAGATGAGAAATTAATGAGGCATGCATATCTTTTCCTATAAAAGGAAGAAATGGCCATGATAAACGGGTAAAGAAGAACATGCATCACACGCTACCAGTTTTTTTACATTCTCCATATTTAGATATTTCTTGTAAACAAAAACAAAAAAGAGCATTCGAATCATTTATAACTCGTAGATTATCAACTACTAAAAGTCGTGTTTATCCCTTAAGTTGACTTGAAATTTACTTGTTCAATTTTCAACGTCAACATCTTCCAAAGCATTTATCACTAAATTTAGAAAGAAGTCTCCCAAAAATTGTCATAATTTAAAAGAGCAATCAAATTGTCTTCAAATAGATAATCATCATAGTGACATTTCTTACAAAATTATAACAGGTATCGTGCAATGCACGATCCACACTAGTATGAGATAAAAGGGCCAAAAGAAGGTTACCTTCACTATTTTGGGCATTATCATTCCTACCCATAAGCTAATGTATGGATGGATTCTATAATCTTTTCCCTAATAGTGGTTGTTAGTTTATTCGGGCCCATCTCATCGTACCTTACTAGAATAATGATACATGTACATTTTCCTTTATACTTTCTTTGACATTATCCTCTATGTGGAAGAAATCTGGACATTAATGTGATGGTTATATTCAAAATCAATGGTGTAAATGCATTCATACAACCTTAATGTCACCACAATATACATGTAGTATGGTTGACCTTACTATGATAAGTTGTTTTTTTTTTCCTTCATTAGGGGTCGTGGAAAGGCGGCCCTTGTTGGATTGGTAGCCACACACCTTATACCATGGAACTCCTTGGTATTGGCTCATTGCCTAATGCTTAATCAACTTGTATAAATGCTTTTTTCTCGGGCTAATCTTTGAATGCCTAATCTTGACCTTGGCTTAGATGTTGTGCTCGTTGGTATAGCATCGTGCTATTCTCCCTCATCACTTAATGCAAGGCCAAGCCATAGGCTTCATCACCTAGGCTAGGACTCACGATGATCGGCTCTATCGTTAAGGTGTTAAGGTCAGCCCGATCACTTAAACTTTAAAGCAAGACCCAAGACTCGTGATGATCGACCACATCACTGAGGTGTGAACATCAACCTCATCACTTAAGCAAGGCCCATTTCAGGGCTTGAGTGCTAATCTCATCATAAAAGAAAGTGTATTTGTGATAAGGGAAAAATTCAAAATTAAGAGGTTTAGTTTTACTCATTTCAAATTTAAGACATCAAGTTTAAAATTTCAAATTTTTTAAGGTTTAAAATTTAAAATTTCAGATTTTTTTAAATTTTATTTATAAATTAATTAATTAAACATATATTTTATTAATTAAATATATTAATGTCACAATTTCATATAATTTGGTTACAAATCACAAATTTTATTTTATGTCATAAATTATTTTACGGTCACAATTCAAAAATTTTATAAGTCACAATTTGTTCATTGTTCACAAATCAAAAAATAAAAAGTTCATAAATTATTTTATGGTCACAAATAAAAACTTTTATAGGTCACAAATTATTTTACGGTCACAATTCAAAAATTTTATAGGTCAATTTATTCATCGATCACAAATTAAATATTAAAACGTTACAAATTATTTTACGATCACAAATTTAAAATTTTATAGGTCACAATTTACTTCATTAATCACGAATCAAAAAAACATTATAGATCACAGTTTATCGATATGTCACATATTTTTAAATTTCTTGGTCACAAATTATTTTTTAGTCACAAATGATCAAAATTTAAGGTCACAGATTAATAATGAGTCACGTTAAACCAAATAGTCGGTGACATACACCAAACACCCCACTACCATTCCGTTCCTTCGCCAACAGTTGGTCACAAATCAACCAAATAATTGGTCACAAATACTATCTCACCCCGCCCCCGCCACAACACCACCCAAATCACCACCGTTGCCGCCTACACCACACCACCAACACCACGACACCACCACATGGTCACAAATACTATCTCACCCCGGCCCGCCACAATACCACCCAAATCACCACCGTCATTACCTCCATACCACAACCACTGTCGTCGCCCCGCCACAACTACTACCATCGCCTTTTGCACCACACCACCAACAAAAATCGTCGCCCCCACCCCCAAAACCACAACCACCTCATTGACAGTCATCATCGTCGGCACCACTACTCCCTTCAAACCACACCATCGTCTTCTTCATTCCTCGCCACAACCCTCACCACAATCAACACCATTGAACCGCCACCACCACCACCACCGCGCCGCCACCACCACCCAAAAATCAACAAAATCGCCACCCAAAAATCAACAAAATCACCGCCCATCCACCAACAAAACAGCAGCCAAAACCACCTCACCACCACAACCACCAATACCGCGGTCGCCACCACTGCCTCACCACCACAACTAGAACGACGTCTTTCTCTTCCCCACCGAACTAGAAAATCAGATCCAAAAATTAGAAATCTCAACATGTCTTCTTCATCTTTCCCTTCCACACCAAATGTTTCTGCTTGACCTTGCCTTCCTCCGGCTCCGATGGCTGCACCACGATCGAAAACTTGATGGCGTGAGCCGCAGTGCCACTCGCGCCACACAGCAGCAGCGATTTGCCCCTTGGGCAGCTGCGATGTGTGTCGTAGAGGCAACATTTGTGTTGGTCTCCGATGAAAGTACTAGTTGGAATAGACAGAGGTGAGAGATGAGAGTAGACTAGGAGGAGGAGAGAGAATGAAGATGGTGATAAATGATTTGTGATTTTTAGGGTTTGGTTAATTATAATTTTGATATAGATAAATTAATATTTGTTTTTTGTATGAATAAAATTTATATCTGAAATTTGAAATTGAAACTTTAAAATTCTGATTTTTTTTTTTTTTGGTAATATAACTCAAATAAGTGTCTTTGCAATTCTCTCTAAAGAATATTATGTTAAATATATGATTGGTACATGACCTATTATTTGGCGACTAAAAATATGGGATAATGAAATTCCAAACTCATTGCAAAATTAGTGAATTTTTTTGTATTTCACGTGACTAAATTCATATTTAAAAGTGACTGACCAAATAAGTAAAATATCATTTGTCATGTAATATTAATTCAAGTATTTCCTTCTTTATATTTCCAAATCGACAAATTCATTTCCAATTTTTGTTTTAAGACAATAAACATGCTATAGGCAAGCCCATAACCCAAGAGATATTTGATGAAGACATTTACCTCTTTTTTAGGTACATAATTAATTAATTATTTATTATGTGCCATGCCAGTTTGATTCCTACAAATATTGACGTCCCAACTTAACCATCTCTATTGATAATTGACAATTAACCTAATAAGTCCTAGGTAATTAGACTTTCCTTAAGTAACCATCATTTTTGGAGTAATTATCACACCAGCAACAAATCTACTTGTGTAATCCCCGGACTACCCTTCATCATGTTCCTCAATAATCAATTGGCCCTAGATTTTCTCCTGCAAGCTCCCATCCATCCATGTCTGAAAATTAACTTCCTTTTCACCTGATTTTTCTATATGAACTTGATTTTCACGGGCTTTATGATCATTGATGGAAATTGATTTAGAAATACAGCAAGCTAACAATTGAATCGTAATCTTAAAGCAATCTTTTCAATTAAATTCCACCAAACTCTTAAAGTTCAATCAATCACCCTCATTTCTTCAAAGCCACTCTCTCTCAAATTAGCTTACAAATCTTTCTCTCTCAAGAAGTTGTTTTGACGGGGGAAGGGAAAATGAAGCAGCTGACGGCGTTGCAGCAGCAGGCCCGCCGGAGCAACAGTTTTCGAGGTGCATCTTTGCCGTCGGACACCTCTGTGGATGGCGCAATTAAGTCGCCCGCGACGATTTTTTGGCTAGTTCTTCACGGTCTTTGCTGCCTCATTAGTCTAGTCCTTGGATTCCGATTCTCTCGTATGGTATTTTTTCTATTTTTCTCCACTTCCTCCCCTTCCGCCACTACAAATCTCTACTCAGCACTCAGAACAACGTTGCCATCATCCGTCACTACTTCGCCTCCAGTGGTGAATGCTACAACGGTTGCGGTTGGCGGTGGGAGTCGAGTGGTGGTGGGCAGGCACGGGATACTGATACGGCCGTGGCCCCATCCAGATCCGGCAGAGGTGATGACGGCGCACCACATAATCGAGAGGGTTCAACGAGAGCAAAGAGTTCAGTATGGGGTTAAGAGCCCTAGGACTATAATTGCAATAACTCCGACTTATGTAAGGACCTTCCAGACGCTTCATCTCACTGGTGTGATGCACTCCTTGATGAATGTGCCTTATGATGTGGTCTGGATCGTGGTGGAAGCTGGTGGAACCACGAATGAAACCGCTGCGCTAATTTCCAAATCTGACCTCAAGATTGTGCACATTGGATTTAATGCGAGAATGCCAATTCTGTGGGAGGACAGGCATAAAATGGAGTCTAAAATGCGATTTCACGGTCTAAGGTATGTTAGAGATTGACCCCGCCATTTTTATTTTTTACGTTTAATTTTGTATTAATTCACTTCAAAATTTGCACCCATTTAGTAAGACAGTACTGTGATTACCAGTAGAATTGAATTTTCATTTAGCGAAAGTTTTTTTGCAATGTGACAGAGTTGTGAGAGAGAAGAAATTAGATGGTATAGTGGTGTTTGCAGATGAAAGTAATATGCATAGTATGGAGTTATTTGATGAGATCCAGAATGTAGAATGGATTGGAGCGGTTTCGGTTGGGATTCTTCCACACTCGGGTGGTTCTGAAGGAGTAGAATTATCAGCAGCTTCGAGAGACGACAATGACAAAAATGAGAATTCACAAATGCCAGTTCTGGGTCCTACTTGTAATTCTTCAAACCAGTTGGCTGGATGGCATACCTTTAATATGCTGCCATTCATGGAGAGGAGTGCAAGGTATGTCGGTGACAGGGCAGTCGTGCTACCAAGGAAGCTGGAGTGGGCTGGGTTCATTTTGAATTCGAGGTTAGTGTGGAAGGACGTTGAAGATAAGCCCGCATGGGTTAAGGATTTGGATGTGGTTGTTAGGGAGGGAGAGGATATTGAGAGTCCAATGTCTTTGTTGGAAGACCCTTCTGTGGTGGAGCCTCTTGGAAGTTGTGGGCGCAAAATTATGCTGTGGTGGCTCCGAGTTGAAGCACGTGCAGACAGCAAATTTCCTGCCAGGTTAGTCTTCTATTTTTATTCTCACAATGTGCATTGTGCAGTGTTATGTTTCTTATTGCTTATGCTAATTTTTGTATTTTCCTCTTGATGTTCAACTGACCATTGTTAATAACATATGAAAGTTGATCTTAGATTCAACTATGAGTACAAATGAATGTGTATGGTACGAAGTTAGATAGTGGATGTTGTACATAGAATGTCAAAGACAAATTTAAATAAATAAATTTGTCCCTCTAGTGTCTATGTTCCTAGATGTAGTGGTTCAATATGGTATCATAGTTGGCAAATAAGTCGAGTATTGTGAGCACATATTTATGAAAATTGTGCACCTGATAGGTTCTTGATGAAGAAATGGAACCTGCCCTTCGTGTCAAGAGGCACGTTGACAAATAAATTTGTTCCCTCTCTAGTAGCTTAAGTGTTTAGGTGAGACAGATCAATATGGACAAATAATGCAATAACTGTTGCATGCACGTGGGTGTATTTATATTGTCAGTTTTATTCCTTTCATTTGAAGACATAAATCCAGAATGGTCCGAAGTTCATTTAAGTTTTAATAAATATTTAAGAAGAATGAGGAACAAGTTGAATATATTGGGATAAACTTCTTTCATATTTTTTTCCTTAGTTTGGCGTCTGTGAAGCAGCTCCCTGGTAATGGATAGAATACTAGATCTGCATTTCAACTAATAGCTGTAATAGTTATGTCTCCATTCACTGTACATATACACAGCACAAAGAAAATTATGATGAACTTCAGCATTACATTTCCCTGCAACTTGATGTAAGTATTTCCTTGGAGTTCATAACTTGATGCAATTTTTCACTAGTTAAACCCAACAATTTATCTGTCATGGCAGAAAAGATATAGTACACAATCATTTATATACTGATAAAATCAGTTACACTCCAGAGTTCAATTGTTGATATTAGAATAGAACAGAAATAAGTGAGACTTGTCTGAATACTGAAATAGAATAAATTGCATCAAGAATTACTTTGCATGCATCCTCTGAAGAGAGAAAGTCCATTATGTATTTAGCCTCACCTCAAACCATTCGTCAGAGCGGAAATATTTCAGCGAAGCTAGAGACAGTATCTACCCATCATGTAGCTCGTTCCTATTAGGTGTTCCTCGGCATTGTTCATACTTTGGTAAACAGAAATCACCGATAGTCCTCCATCTGATTGACCTTTATTGTACCGTTCCAAGCCTAAAAAGTAGGATTGGACATGGTCCGAACCGAACCTGAATTTTCGGGTATTTAGTAAATGGAACCGTCAAGTTCAAATTTAATTATGGAACCGTTCGGGTTCGGTTCGATTTCCGAGTTTCGTACAATAATTAATTTTTTATATTATAACAACGCTACATTAATTCGACTATAACATGTTCAATCTTAACTCTGACAAAATAAAGTAGTCTAATCTCGTGATATTTTTTACACCTCTCTTTGTTGAGTTCTTTACAGATTTGACTGTTAAAATCACATGAAGAGGAAGATGACAAGTTCACAATAATAGAACGGCAGAAACGACACTACGGTAGAATAAGAGTTTTGGGTAAAATTTAGGTCAATTTCATTAAATTGGGCTTGGCTGGAAATTAGAAATAGTAAAATCATATTTTGGATTTAGACTAAATTAATTAATTAACAAATTTATTTAAAAAAATAAAATAATTTGAATTGTTTAAAATAAAAAAAAAATTTAAAAATTATGGAGATTCGGTTTTTCGGTTCTGGTCTAGAATCGAGAACCGAATCAAACCAAATTCGTCGATTCTTGATTCAGATACCCGTTTAAGTATTTAGCTTAAGAAAAACCGCTCGATTCGGTTTGGGTTCGATTCAGGAGTTTTGTCCAGCCCTACTAAAAAGTTGACCCAAGTGTATACTCCAACTCATTTATGCTCATGAAAGTATGAACACCGATAGTCTCTCCAACTGATTGATATCTATAGCACCGTTCCAAGGTCAAAAAATGACCCAAGTGTGTGCTTCAACTTATGTACAATCTAAATACTTCTATATACCAAGTTTCCTTCTTTCCTTGAACTAAAAGGACACTGCTAAAATTCCTTCTTTCCTGTCCAGGCATGAGATGCAAGCTGTGCTGTTTCTTCCACTCCAAGCTAACCTGCCCTTTTATATGTTCCTGTCTTTTCGCTGTATCATACCCCATTCCTCTAGGACCAGTCATCATCATCATTAATGACTCATTCGAATTGTTTGGCATTTCCAATATTTGATTTTCCTTGCCCAAGGAACCCAAACCTAGTGGCAAAAGGCATAAACCTGAAAAATTTCTGCTCTAGTAAAAAGAGAGAAACTTATCAAAGCATGAGCAAGGTGGTTGCTGATGTCAGCACGGTGGACATCGTCCATGATTATTTTGGCCTAGGCTTTTCTTCTCTTTTGGCTCTAAACAATTGAACTATTTGCTAATTAAACGTTGAAAGTATTTATCTGTTCTCTGTAGAAAATAATACTTTCTGTTAAAAGCGTGCCATCTGTCGGTTTTGAAATCAAAATTATTCTGGATATCAAAAGAATTAGCCTTCTGTGAATTCCAGAAATTCAAGACATTTTTTTTCTATTTTTTCCATTTTTGCTTTGAGTCCCCCTAAAGTTAGCATCTTTTCTATGTTTCACACGTATCATTTTGATTCTCATGAAAGCTCATGAGATCTAACTTTTAGAATTAAAGGAGTGTGAAGCAATCCTGGAAAAAGAATTCATCGTAGTTACACCTGCACACATCAATGCACAATAGCACTATGATAGTGAACTTTCTATCCAGCTTATTTGCAAAATTGAAGTTTGTCTTCATATCTCAGTAGCTTAGTATAAGATTCCGCTGAAAAAAATAAATTAGGAATCTGTCATGCATTCTGCAACTCCATGACCATAATGGAGGGTTTTGTGTTGGGGGCGAATTCGGTTCATTTGGATTTGTTATAGAAACTAGAATGCTATGATACCAGTTTGTTGTGAGAAAGCAAGAGATTAAGTACAGTATGAAATAATTGATCAAAAGAACACAAGAATAAAATAATTTAGAATGTAAATTTTATTATAATATGAAGAAAGAATACAAAGATTACGTGTTTATGATTTGTCTAATTTCTTTTAAATCATAATGAAGAGCCAACTATATATAAGGAACAAATAGGGGACGTCCAAACCCTTATAGTAGAGTAATAGATAAAATAGAAAGGAAAAGAAGACCAAAACAACGCAAGAGGCAGAACAGGTGACGTCGCAGCGCCGCTACGCCCACTCTCGGGTCCTTTACCCTAAAAACTTGATTTTCTTTTCTCCAAGTCCAACACAAATTTTTACTCACAATGTGCTTCCAAGTAAAATTTCAATTAGAATTCACCAAGTGAACTAGAAGATTTACAATTGCATTTCAAATAGGATTTTAATTAATGTTCATTTTAGTTAGAACTCCCAATTATCTTCAACAAAGAATTCGGGTCATACTCAAATTCTAACAATCTCCACCTTGACACGAATTCCACTACAATGAACAAAACTTCAAAAAATTCTCGACCTGAAGGCAAATTCCACTGCAAGAAATAAACTTGAACTCTTCAATGAAAAATACAAAATAAACTTCTCCACCTCTGCTACCCCAACTAGGGGCAAAAGTGATTTAATGCCACTAAACAAGGTTGAAACAAGCTATGTAACAGAATCACAATTGAATGCATCAAAAGAAGGATCTTGACTAGAATCAACACTTAACCGTATTCAAATTATCAACAAATTCATCAGAATTGTACCCATGTAGAATCTTATGGCAAAAAATGGATCTATTTGTAGCAATTGAATACGATAACACCGTCGATAATGGTGATAAAAATGATTTACCCATATCTTCAAAATTCAACTAATCAGACTCCAATGGTACAAAAACCAACTCTAAATCCACTCGAGTTCTTTAAAATATGATGATTACTTGAAGATTCTGTATCACCCTGCAAGATATACAAATGGGATTTTCTATGTCCCATCAGCACAACACGGGCTCCTTTGATAATCTTCATAACTTTACCTTCAATAGTGTACTTGTACCATTTTGAATAAAGAGTACTTAAAGAGATAAGATTTTTCTTCAGATCTGGAACGTGTCAACCGTCCCATCAAACATTTTTATTCTAACCCGACCAATAACAGCTATCCGATATAGTGTTATTACCGGTCATCTCAACACCTTTTGAAACTTCTTCAAATGTTGAAATAATTCCCAATTAGATGACATGAAAAGTGCAAGTTGTATCCAAAATCCAAGCTTCATCAGGTTTGGAATTGTTGTCAGACATAAGTAGAAACTCTCCATCACTGTTAGGATTTTCTACAATACTTGCTTTCCCTGAAATTTATGATTGTTGATTTGTAGTTGACTTTGATTTATTTTGTAACTTATAACAATCGTTTACCAAGTGTTACTTTTTATTGCAATAATTACAAATTTTGAAATTAGATTTTAAGTGCCCCTCGAACTACCACCATGAACAATGAGACCATCTCCATGATCTTCACATGCTATAAGATGCTTCATCTTCTTCTTTGAATATAGAGCATCGTAGACTTCTTCGATGGTGAGAATATCACGACTATATAAAACCGTATCTCTACAAGACATGTATGAAGCGGACAATGAACACAACAAAATCAATCAAAAGTCTTCTTCATCATATTTAACCTCTAAGGTCTCCAAATCAACGAGAATTTCTTTGAAAGCAGCTAGGTGATCTTATCCATAGTCCAAATTGTGGGCATCTTGTCAAATTCTAACGTATCATCCAAATCCATCTGAGCGAGTACGTCTCGCATATTTACCTGCCACAAAGAAAATCTTATATTGCGTTCTAATAGCGAAATATTATTCTTTTTTGTTGCTACCACGAAAAACCTCGATCTTCCCAAGAATTTTAACACCGAAAGCTCTAATACCACTTATTATGGAAACTAGAATAAGAGATTAAGTGCAATATGAAGTAATTGATCACAATAATACAAGAATAAAATAATGTGAAAAGAATGAGGATTTTATTATAATATGGAAAAAGAATAAAAAGATTATGTATTTATGATTTGTCTAACTTCTTCTAAATCATAATGAAGAGCCAAATATATATAGGGAACAAATGAGGGATGTCCAAACCCTTATAGTAGGATTGTAGATGAAGTAAAATATAAAAAACGAAGTCTAAAACGGAAAAGAAGACCAAAGCAACGTTGGGCATGGCGTGCGTGGCGCCGCAGCGCTGGGCAGTTTTCTTCCAAGTCCTTTACTCAAAAAACTTGATTTCCTTAATTCCAAAGTCTTTTTCAAGTTCAACATAAATCCATACTCCCAGTGGGCTTCCGAGTAGAACTTCAATTAGAATTCACCAAGTAAACTTGAATATGATTTCACAATCGCATTCCAAATGGGATTTTAATTAATGTACATTTTAATTAGAACTCCTAATTATCTTCAACAAAAAATTCGGGTCACACCCGAATTCTAACATGATTTGATTCGAAAGCACTTGCATTTTTTGTGGAGATTCTTGTCAGTTGGTGGTGGTGTTCTTCGGTTCTGTGTTGGGGTTTGGGTAGTGTGAATTCCTGTGTTTTGGTAGGGGTGAATAGAAGTAAACTAGAGTGTCCTTTGACAAGAAATTTCCAGCTTATATTGCGCATTTGTTTTGTGAGATACAAAAAGTTAGTATTTAACTGAAAGTAACAATGTTCAAGGTTTGGCTAACTGTAACTCAAGTTCTACATAGTTCTTGTGTCAGTTTCTGGAAGTAGATCTTTGGCTTAATGTAATGACCTCCATACAGCGTACATGAACGTCAAAGAACACTTGAATGTGGCCTCTTTTGCCTTCAATCATAGTCCTTTGTTCGGTTGCAAGTGTGTTTGCCTGAAGTTATAAGTGCTTCATACAGTAGCTATATTTTCTGCTCTGTTTTGATGCTCTTCCATATGTATACTACAACCTGCGTGCACTCGCCCAAAAATATTGAAGAGCTCATTTCTGTAGTTAGGGCCATGAAATGGACACTGCCTCCTTTCTTTAACCTGTTCGTCGGGCGTTTTATCAACATGTGGTGCAACGTATATTTATTGGTCTGTTTATAAATATCATATAGACGACCATGATATGCATATATAGATTATTGCATTTACTACAGAAACTGCTCTTTTCTATATGATCATTTATGATGTAATGATTCACCCATACTCTCCGATTCATTCAGGTGGATAATTGACCCCCCATTGGATGTAACCATCCCAGCAAAACACACGCCATGGCCAGATGCTCCTCCTGAGCTCCCAACTTCTGATGTAAAAGTGACCAGCATCCCAGAGAACACAGAGAAACGTGTGACCAAAAGATCAACAAGAAAACGCAGTTCGCGAAGCAAAAGGAAGCGTGTACCCAAAGTATTAGATGAACATGTTTCCACAAGGCATTCTGGGGATAACTAGAATATTTCCATGACTATGAGCAAGCCTTCAACCTGAGAAATTTGATGACAAGACGACTATTCTTGTTGAGTAAATACCGTGGCATATGTTCCATACACCTAGCTGGTCGATACATATACATGTTAAGTTGGTTACATCTAATTTTCGGATCTTCTTTTCAGCGTTCTTTGATTTCTTCTTGTTCAGTGATTGTGTTTTGGTATTGTGGTAGAGCTTTACACTTGCCAGTTGGCAGAAACATGTATTCGCTATCTCATGTTTGATACATAGTTTTTCGAAATAGAAATCAAATATCTATTCAGTTGTTGGGATCTCATAGATGGTGCTTGTAAGTTGTATCTAGTCATTTGACTCCCAAACAAATTACTTTTGATATACGATCGATGTTCAATGAGAAAAGACTAAACCTTTATAACTTTCAGCCATCATCATTTTAGCAATTCAGTTCATGAACTTAAATATCTTTGATTTCGTTTTACTTTAATGTCATGAAAAACTGCATAGGGAAGGTGCAGTGGAGAAAAATATAAATCTGTTATTGCATTTCATTTCCAGAGAAGTCGTGTGAAAAGAAGCAGGCTCTCAACTTGAATTATTATAGTGGAAAAATCCTTTCAAGAGCGGCGACCATAGCGCAGAATGTCATGTATGATGTTGGATTCTGAACTGAATGAATTTTGATTGGCAATAAGAAGCGGTCATAGTATCTTTCGGTGCATCTCGTAGATATTTGGGATTGCAGCGCTAAATTCAAAGGCTCTTACCTCACTCAAACCATTAATTTAATCGACCAGTCGCATTTTCAAGGCTGAATCTGAATTGGGAAAACCGGCGGAGCCGCCTCTGTTGCCTCCCCAATTGTGGGCAGACTGCAGAAAATTAGTTTTGGCAGTTTTGTGACTGTCAACTACCATTGAGGCTTCAAAGGGATCTAGGTTCATCCATTGGTAACATACATTTGAATATCAATATTGACTGACAGGAAAAGGAGATTATGAACCTTTGATCAAATTTTGAATAGTTCTTGTACTAAAATTTGTGGCATGATTTACCTATAATCTAGTCCCAATCGGGTTTAAATAAAAATAAGATTTTTAGATTTGATAAAAGATTATGAAATGTATGATTGAAAAGTTTCAGTTTGAACAAAATTCGATTTGAATATATATTTATCCATTTGACCATAATTCTTCGTCTCGAAATCACGAGTCCAAATCAAATTAGGGTTGATGTCATCCATAAGCAAGATGGTATGACAAACTCAATTTGGTCGATAAAGATAGAATTTGATTGAATACAAGTGATCATTCTTAAGAGTTTTGAGTTTTTAAGTATAGACAAATGAAATAAAATATGAACTCGTCAAATTTTAATTGAAGAAAATGAATTCACATAATTAATAAGAGAACGTGTTGAAGATATCAGTGAAACACTCCGTCTTAATTGCACATGATATTCCTATAACAAACTTGCACATTTCTACAACCATGATTGTCACGGTTGACATAGGCCAAAGGTCACCTAGCACGTAATATGAATACTGGCCTCGAAAATGTAAGAACTTGGCAATTGGTGTTACAAAATTTCCCCAATTGTATGATTAATGCATATTAATATTTTAAATGTTTTATCGCCTATATAAACCCAATGCCCCCATCCAACTGCTTCAAGCCTAAGCAATCCAACAATTCTTCCACTGTGAGCATCAATTCCTATAGAATCTCCTCTCCATATCTCAGCCATGGCCATGCCCATAATATCTTTTCTTTTCCTCTTCTTCGCTTCTTTATCATATGCACTAGACATGTCAATCATAAATTACGACAATAAACACATACAAAAAACATCATTGGAAAGTGTCGAAGAAGTGAATGGCTTGTACGAATGGTGGCTAGCAAGGCATGCCAAAGTATACAATGATCTGGAAGAAAATGACAAAAGATTTGAAATTTTTAAGGATAATTTGAAGTTCATTAATGAACATAACTCGGAGAATCGAACATACAAGGTGGGGTTGAACCAGTTTGCTGATCTGACTAATGAAGAGTACCGGTCCATGTTCTTGGGTACAAGGACTGAGGCTAAACGCCGTTTCGTGAAATCAAAAAACGCTAGCCAACGTTACGCTATTCGGACCGGCGAAAAGTTGCCGAGATTTGTTGACTGGAGAATGAAAGGTGCCGTTGCTCCGGTTAAAAATCAAGGAAGTTGTGGTAAGGGGGTTTTTTTTTTCACTGCACTTTTTAAGTCGGTGAATTGTCTTTGTTATTTCTTTGGAATTTTACTTTATGAAGAGCCTAAAACACAAAAAGAATAATTTATATCAGGTAGCTGCTGGGCTTTCTCAACTGTTGCTGCTGTAGAAAGCATAAACCAGATAGTTACAGGGAAACTTATCACTCTATCAGAACAAGAACTTGTAGACTGTGACAGAATTGAAAATTCTGGTTGCAATGGAGGCCTAATGGACTATGCCTTTCGGTTCATTATTAACAATGGTGGCATTGACACTGAAGATGATTATCCCTACAGGGGTGTTGATGACAGATGTGATCCTGCACGGGTTCGTGTTTTTCGAGCTAATTATCGCTGTGAAATTAGTTCAATCTAACAGCTTAAATTTTTAGATCAACTTATAAAGTATAAACACGACTTGGTTGTGATTTCTTGCATTGTTTTGATGATTTATTTTGTATTGATACAGAAAAATGCCAAGGTTGTTAGCATAGATGGCTATGAAGACGTGCCACCCCGGAATGAGATAGCATTGCAAAAGGCCGTGGCACATCAACCAGTAAGCGTTGCTATTGAAGCCTCCGGACGAGCTTTCCAGCTTTACTCGTCGGTAATTCATCTATTGTCTCTGTTCATATGTTTACGTGTGTGCGTTTTTTTCTTGTTCTAATGGTATTGAGAAAGATAGAAAAAAATATAGTCAAATACTATCTACTAAACATGCTATTTTCAGGGTGTATTTACGGGTCGATGTGGGACAGATTTGGACCATGGTGTCGTAGTTGTCGGCTACGGAACAGTAAACGGGCTTGATTATTGGATTGTGAGGAACTCATGGGGAACAAATTGGGGTGAAAATGGATATCTCAGAATTCAGCGCAACGCACTTGGCAGTCGTGCTGGAAAGTGTGGTATTGCAATTGAACCTTCATATCCAACCAAGACCAACTCTAAGGTGGTTTATTCAAGCGTTTAATCATCTTCTCACGGCCAAGGAAGAATTGATGATATCGACCCAAAATTTATCAGGAACGGGCTTAGTTTTTTATTGTCGTTTGTGGGATAGAATTAAGTTGTTGTTTGGCAGTATTTAATTTTAGTAGGTGGATTCTACTTAGTTTCTGCTTACAGTTTGATTGAGTGGAATCACTATCATGATCAGCTTGTATATTTGATTGTATTGCACACTGGTTTTATTATAAGCATATTATTGCTTTCTTCAGCTACTACTGTGAATTAATAATATATTGCTAGTATTGCAAATACGATTATTGGTACCTTCACTACAAATGAAGATTGCTAAATCTGCTAAAATGTTACATTCAACACCTCGATGCTACACGAAGGCAATATTCCAGTGCACGTCGTGATAAGGAACGCAAGTACATCTTGAGGTTTTTCAGCCATCTCATGGCACACGAAAGCAGTGTGCACGTCATAGCAAGGACGTAGTCTATTACATACTTCCTAACTTTATATCTACTGAAGACATGCCCAACCAACAAAATCGTTTGGCTCTTATTAAACCTTTCACCGACTTCGTCGTTTCATTCCTCATCATATTCTCCATTTTGTTCACCTTACGAACTCTAGCAACCTAACTCTTGAATAAAATAGGCTAAAATCTGGATAAGTTCTGTCATTGTTGCAGAGGCTAAATGTAAAATGTTTGGTTACTTATATTTCTTTTACAAATACTTTACATATTTACAGTAAGATTAAGTTGATAATTTATTTAATAATTGCATAAGATGTTTGAAGTTTGAAGCTGGTGGAGTTTAGTTGGTGACATAGCATGAGGGATGAAACTTCCATGACTAGATAAATAATGCGTACACACTTGAGATGGGATCATTTTTATTTCTTGCATATGCATGATTGATTCTGCTAAGGATGTCACTACTGCGGGATAATTAAGCATTGGATTGGGAGTGATGCGGAAGTTGCAGAATTGTTCAATCGCCTTTGTCAAGGAGTCGTTTTCGACATGAACGATAGATATCTTTTGACGCTTTCAGAACAAGTTAACAAATACTATTATCATAGATAGAATGCATGGAGGGCAAGTTTGAAACACAGATATTTCAATAGTCCATTGACGATTATTTCGTTCATTGCTGCTGCTGACATTGGCGTAAAAAGTTTTACGGGGGTTTGTATACTCCAGACCAAGTTCTAGAATACTACATTATACTTTTAGGTTTCACATTTTGCAAAACATACTGTCGGATCTGTCTGCTTTTGAGGTTTTTTTTTTTTTTTGTAATCTATTTGAATTAATGTACTTGTACAATGATATTTGACAATGTTTGTTGATAGTGTTTGATGTAGCAAAATCTTGACAGTTGCAGTTTTTGAAATTCTTTTAAATGAATGAATGTGACGATGTCACATCATGATTGTCAATAAACTTTTTCAACCATCGTTCTACAAGTAGCATGATTGAATTTCTTTTGTTAACTTGGGCAGGCTTTTAGTTTTGATTTAACTCTCTTGTAAACTTAAGTACATTCAATGATAAGTTTGGTGTGCGAACAGGGGCAAATTTCGACAAAAGATCCAATATCAGTTAATATTTCGCGGGAAAATTCTAAAACCCAATGTCATAAAGAAATGGAACGATATGATTCAAAATATCATATAATAAAAAACCTAACCTATAGGCATTTCCCACGAGAAAGTTTCAAAAAAAAAAAAAAAGAATTCTTGAACAACAGACCAGTATATAACTTCTTGATTCAATGTGGACGATATTCATCTATTCAAAAGAAACAAGTCAGTTTGATTGCTCTCCTGGAACTTCACGATAACTGGTGAAGCATCCTCAAAAGCTAGCCTAGAAATTGAGAAGAAAAATGTTTAGGTGGATCGAAAGATAATTTTGCAACAATTGCACGCGCTTTAAAGGAAACAAATTACCCTGATTACCAGCAAAATTCATCTAAGAGGGAAGGCTTTCGTTATCAGCTGATGGTGCACTCTTTCTGTTGTACCTCTGGAAAGGGAAATAAAGCTTATAGTTAAGGACTCAGCACCTACTAATAGATAATTGAAGTAAACCACAAAATTCAGAGGCCAAAATATTTAGAAACGTGGTGATATATCACCGTACCTGCTTTCCAAAGGAAAATGGAACATATTTGTATTTTATCATGTGTAGAATCTGTTTCCTCAGAGTAAGCATGCAGAGAATGATCCAGTAGAAAAGGAGAATTGGCCAAAAAACAGGCACATCAAAAACGCTGAATAATGTCAATGCAAAAGCGATACAGAAGGCTTTGGTGATCGAGTACCTTGAGAGAAGAATACCATGAAAGTTCAATAAGCATAAATAGCCAGAGAGCAAAGCATTTGGTCTTTAAATGCCTTGTGCAGTTTATGGCAATACAGCAAACTTTTTACTTGTGACTTCTTATAATTAAACAGGGTTCGCGCAGAAAATGATAAATAAGGAGCTTAAAAAAAGTCCCAACTCTTGTGAGGTTCCTTGTAGTCTTGTAGCTTACAGACTGCTTTAAGCACACAATAATAGATAATGGTGTCAACTGATTAGACAAAATAATGATATGAGAAATAAGCAAGTTAATCCAACTTCCACTCCAGTCCTAAAGAAAGACCTGCACACTAGAATCTCTGGACCACAACCTTAAGAGCAGATTACAATATGCTTATCCACATTGTCACTTAGTAACAAAAATTCATCCCACAAACACAAGGAGAGACCCATTTGCACCTTAAGCCACTTTCTGACTAGCAGGCTATGGCCGATTAGCATAGACACCAACCATAAACCACAATACTTTATTATTCTAGACAGTGTATCAGAAATTTTATGCAAATACCTAATGATAGAACACAGTAGAAAAGCAGCATCTTAGAAGCACCATGGCTATAGCAATTACCACTACGTAGATAGCAAGGTCAACATTTGGACTAGACTTGTAGATGCACATAAAGGACATAGGCAAAACAGCAATTGTGCCTAGTCCTTTTTCAACACGAAAGCACCTAGCACAAAAACCACAAAAGTTCCAAGATATACTAATTCAACATAAAGCATACTCCACGCTTATCAAGATATCAGTTATAGTTTTTGACAATAATGCTCATTTAAAATGTAAATTAAATATAACCACATGTATTGTGATTCGTGAGTAGCAAATAATGACAACAGAAATACTAGCACTGCTCTATTGTACTACAGAACAAAGAGATATAATCACAGGAAGGGCAGAAAATGAACCCAAAAAAGGCATTCTTTTCCTTCAAAACTAGAAACACTTGATCATATTGAACTACTCACTCGGACTTAAAAAGAAAAATCAACTTTATGATTAAAATTCTAATACACAGTATAATAGTAATATTTTGTGCATAAGAAATGCTCAATCGATTTTTCTAGATGTAAATGAGTGCAAAATTTACAAATCCTTAAAGGGGCTTTTCAATAGCCTCCTTGATGTGTAAAACCTTCAACAGACTGAAAAACGCATCTTTATGTAGAACTAGTAGCCCTTGACGTATATTCAACCTCATGATTAACAATCATAATGCACATCAAAAGCAGTTATCTTTCTTCTAAAAGTAAACAAGTATAATAGTTACAAACAACTAATAATGTTAAAACGTTTCCTGTAAAATCTTTCTCCATAAACAAAAGTTTCACCCAGTGATTTTTACTCAAAAATTATCCAGTGTTTAGCTAATTTTTGTATTAAAAGTTTTAGTTTTCGTTCCAGGTCTTTGTAATCAACATTTGCACTAATTTCCCAAAGTTCAGATGCTCGAAGAAAAATTACTAAAAAATTAATAAAAAAAAAAAACCGGAAGTAGTCAAAACGGCAACGTAAAAAACGCACCAAAATTTGAACTCTGGAAGGCGGCGAACGAACGGTCGAAACTCGTCGGAGCCTCGAGTGGGGAGGGTCGGACCGTCTGAGAACTCAGGGTCGACCTGTGGCGTAAGAAACCCGATGAGGAGGTTAAGAATGTAGATTCCGAGTGCATAGGTCACCACGTAAAACCCTTGGATGAGGTACACCCGCAACACATACACGAATGCTATGAAGAGGAACGCAATCCACCGGTAGAGCACGTACGGAGTAGACTTGTCCAGGAGGTGCTGGTACTGCTGAGAAATTGTGAAGGCCCACTGCGACACGGCAGCGGCGGGAGTGGCTGAGTTAAGATCATCGGCGGGTATGGAGGAACCACCTGGTATGGGATCCATGATAATTGGTAGATAGTTTGTGTGCTGTGTGCAGTTTAGTTTGGAGCCTCATGGTTGTGAACTTGCACTAAAGGGAAAACCGAAAAGGAGTTAATTTCATTTTAGTCCTTATATTTCGGTAAAACTCGAGTTAATCCATAATGTTTTAGAAATTATCAATTGGTCCCTATAATGACGTTATATGGTCCATATAATAATTCCAACTTCTAACTAGACGTCAAGTGTAAATTGAGATGTTACGGGATTACAGGTTTCACATTTCTTCGATATGGGTCGTACAATTCACATTTATAGTGTGTGTCAAGCGAGACTATGAGATAAAAAAATAATAATTCCCTATTTGTTCTACATTTTTCCCCCATTTGTATAAGAATTATGACCATTGCACAGATTTCTAACCGACATTTTTTGACCAAAATGTGTGATAATGGGGCCCAACAGTTTGAAAAAAACGATCACAAAATTTCTATTAATTGGAAGAAAATGTAAAACAAACAAGGGCTGAATAAATTATAGGTCGACACATCATCTGAGCTCAATTCATGACTAATTAATAAATATTTGCAAGTTTTGTCATGCACAAAAAAAAAACATAAATGATGATAATTTTATATCACTAGTAATATATTTTGTTTCGAGTCTATTGTCAAACTCCGGTCTCCATTGTTGTCTTTCAGTTTATCCATTCTTTATGCATACGATACTCTCCAATATTTTTACCTATTGA
This sequence comes from Fraxinus nigra, assembly GCA_903798295.1. Lineage (NCBI taxonomy): Eukaryota > Viridiplantae > Streptophyta > Magnoliopsida > Lamiales > Oleaceae > Fraxinus > Fraxinus nigra. Next base: position 5,619 of record CAIGRH010181912.1, on the reverse strand, counting down.
GTCTTTTGTTCTTTAATTACTATGTTTAGTAAAATATAAAATATTCACGTTACCTGAAAAAAGTGATATGAAAGTATTTTTGTCTGGCTTATTTTCGTCTTTTTTTTTTCCCTAAACTATTATAATTTATTATTTTAAACCTATTATAATTAGGGAATATTTCAGCTGAATCCCAACCTTTGAGCTCTATGACAATAGGGTCCCAAACCTCACACATGCTTCAATGGTGACTCTCCTACGGATTATTCATTTGCCAAATGCATCATGCTATCTTCGGAAAGGTACTAAAAGCTACGTTGCTGCAGGTGCATGCTAAGAGGATTTCAGCTTCACAAGTTTTTGTTATGGAATTGCAATGGTTGAAATCTGTACATTCTGAGAGAGGGAAGGTTATGACGAGAAACTCGATGCATCCACCAAGAAATTTTTATTTTGGTATGTACTCGTTTACAGAATGACAATTTGAGAAAAAAAAAAAAAAAAAAAGGGAGGGAGGGTAAAAAAAAAAAAAAAAGAGGGAGGGAGGGAGAGAGAGATACATCAAAGAAGAAGAATCGACTGAGATGCAACTGACGACGCTTTCTCGAATTAATCGGCCCAATAATCACTGAATTATGTTTGTGTCTTCAAGTGACAGTGCCTCATCTTGTTTTTGTAACTTTTATTTCTCCTCTATTGATTTAACTTCTAATATAAACATACAACTCTCTCTTCTCAGTTGGTTAAACACAACAACGAGGGAAAACAGAATAATTTTAGATGGTACTGACTGCTGACCTGGGTGGTTCTGATAAGGTAAAAAGCTCCTTGGCCAAATGTACGTTGTTTCTGAGAATCTGCATCACTTGCCGTGACAATCACAAATTTACAAATTCATTCCCCATTGATAGAACAGTTTTTCTTTTTTCTTTTTTTAAGTTGTTTAGTATTTTGTCTTCATTTCCTTCTTTGTTTCATTCTCATTTAATGGCTTAACAGTTGCAACAATTGCCAAAGTTGAAGGTAAGTTGGCTGCCCATTCACTGCCGGTCTTCGTTAGATTATTGCTCTCTATCATCAATCAATAACTTGCTGAAATCAAGCTGGATTTTCCATCCATCTGCAATTGGAACCTTAGCTGAAGCAAACCAGGGGCAGCTCAATTATATGAGCGGTTAGATTATAGTTATTTTCAAGATCTCAGGGAGAAGGCGCTTCTTGAAAGCCAAGAACTATGCCCACCTCTAACGAATTAGTATTAAAACCATTAGTTCCTATTTAAGTCTCTTTCGAACTGATCGAATCAAACTATACCCACCTCTAACCATTTGGGTAGGATTCTTGCATCGGAGAGAGCTGGTTTTCGTTTTAGATGAACTGGCTTTTGCATTTTGATAACGAACCCAGCTTAATTGGATCAGGCTAATTTGGGCTGCTCTTTCATTAGATGCATAACCATCCGAAGCCGAAATGCCAAAAATCTCGCCCATTTTCCCTACTCAAAAGAATAATGTTATTTGTTAGCAGTTCTTACCCTTCCAACGGTGTGTCAATGTCACATTCTCTAATGAATTAACATTAATAGTTACCATGACTATTGATGGATAAATATTGGTTACACATAGAATTACTCCTATTCAAATTTTAAACTCATTGCTGAGCGTGCAGGCAACCATGCGTTGAATCGGACATTTGAATTGATCCACTTGGGTTGTGTTAAGAGTTGCCTTGTTCTGGTTTTGTTTTCTTGATTGGTGGATAAATTGATACTTGTGAATATTTCGTAGTGATTAAAATCCATATTTGACTTTCCAAAAGTAAAATATAAAGAAATGAAAATGAAAACCAAAAATTGGTTAAACCATATAGCAGCACAACTTCGAGCGGAGGCAAAAGATGATGGCGGTTACTTCTGAGTTCTTTTTCATGAACGGTTTACTTGGTGAAAAATTGGGAGCAATCAGATTACTACTGTAACTATGATGCAATAATCAAATGGCGTAATGAACCAGTAAACAAACCAGAAAAGACCAGTTCAAAGTCAAATCAGCGTACCAAAATCAACGTGCTGGACATTCCAAAAGTCAGTCGTGTGCTAGCATACTAATAAAAGCTTTAGGAAATTAGTATGTGATGTTCTCAATTCTAGCAGGAAGAAAAAAAGGCAGACTAAAACCATAAAACGCGCAAACATACTTAAGAGGAACCAACTTCCTAGCTATTGAATTGGTCTTCCAAGCCAAATCCTGCCTGCCATACGAGAAATTTCACAAAATCATTGTGTGACAAATATAACAATATATATCGCAAGTGGCAGAAATTCAGTAGTTCATTTGCAATAAAATGCAGTTGATCATATGCAACAATGCTTTACAAAAAAACCAGGACGGCCTATGCCACACCACGAGCATGTCTCAGAGGTTCCAGCATGAATTTCATGTTACCTTTTAAAAATCAAATTGGCTCCCAGTTTCCATTATGGTACCAAAAATTACCCGCTACCACGTTCAAAAGCAACTGATGCAGTTGATCATATGCAACAATGCTTTACAAAAAAACCAGGACGGCCTATGCCACACCACGAGCATGTCTCAGAGGTTCCAGCATGAATTTCATGTTACCTTTTAAAAATCAAATTGGCTCCCAGTTTCCATTATGGTACCAAAAATTACCCGCTACCACGTTCAAAAGCAACTGATGCAGTTGATCATATGCAACAATGCTTTACAAAAAAACCAGGACGGCCTATGCCACACCACGAGCATGTCTCAGAGGTTCCAGCATGAATTTCATGTTACCTTTTAAAAATCAAATTGGCTCCCAGTTTCCATTATGGTACCAAAAATTACCCGCTACCACGTTCAAAAGCAACTGATGCGTGTAGTTATGCGCCGAATCACTCTCTTCGACACATTATGTATGATACAGAAAACACTGGAATAGGAAATATCAATGCAATCCTACAAAGTTAGGGTCAACTAAACTATTCCTCCGCTATAACTTACATACGGCATGCAATACAATCAAGCTATTCAATAGGCAAACAAAGCAATCATATTGTATACGTCTATGGAAAAAGGACCGTTCAAACAAGTTGACAGGCAGGTAACAAATGACATCACAGCAAGGAAGCCCAAGATACAACAACGGAAGCAAAAACATTAATTGCAACAACACTATGGTCCAATACAACAAGAATGAAAACTTGACAATGGTTTATCTTTTTCTAACTCTTATCGAGTTCATCTATAAGCTATCATTTGAACTACTGTTACCATTTGATAACCTCCGAAAAGCACATGCAACGAAAGTCCTTCCAGCAAAAAGGCTAAATCTTGATTTATTCGAGGATCGACCTCCATTACTAGTTGATGGAGCAGCAGCAGCTGCTGCATTAACATTTCCACCACCACCAATTACAGTTCCACTCACAATTGACGGGAATTCCGCACCATCATCCTGCGCTCCTTCATCACTGGCACTCACGTCCATGGCATCTGGTTCAATCTCAACTGCCTCCAAATTCACAGCCAGTGACACCCTCCTCGCCCTCAGCCAATCCGCAACTTCACCAGTAACTCCCCTACACTTCTTAACCTTTATCTTCACCAAATTGGGGCACCCAAATGCGAATGACTCAATCCCTGAATCTGTCACGCGACAACCCTTTATGCAAAGCTTTTTCAAGGCCATACATTTTTCCGCGATACATGAAATCTCAGGATCCCCAATTGTTTCACTCCCACAAAGTGCCAACCTTTCCAATTTCTGACAATTTGTGGCTATAGCCATCAAACTTACAGAACTCGGGTTGATCCCAATAAGAACCAATTCCACGAGATTCGCACTATTCTTCGCTATAGCAATCAACCCCTCATGGCCTATCCTATTAGTCCTCCACCCATCAATATGGAGCTTCCTCAAAAGCTTGCAGTTCTCAGCTACTGCACAAATCCCCTCATTCGAACAATCCGGAGCCTTCACCAAGTGAAAGATCTCCAAGTCCGGGGACTTGGATATCGCCATTAGCCCAATATCGCTCACCTGCAACCTCTCCAAATGAATCTCTGTCAAACAATTCTTTCTCCCTGCAATAGTCTCCAACAACCTATCCCAGTCCCCCAAACACCTGAGAATCTTCAAAGTTTTCAAGTTTTTGGACCCAATAATCAAGGGCCCAAAACACTGTCCGCTATAAAGCTCCTTAAGGGTAATTGATTTGAGCGAGGAAGCCGCGGCTCCAGGGCCAATCGGCTCAGGTGCAAAGCCATCACTGGTGCTCCGTAAACGCTTAACGGAAAGTTCTTCCAAGGATGAGCAATTGTTTAAAAGGGCGTTCATGCCGTTAGCTCCAAACAAGCATGATCCACAGGAGAATTTGCGGAGGGATTTGCAATTCTTCCCCAAAGCATACATTCCTTCATCTGAGATTTCGCGACAGCCACGGAGCTTGAGGCGGGTGAGATTCTGGCACCGGCCAGAGATCAAGGTTAAAGCTTCATCATCTATGCTAACGGATTTACGGTCACAGCGGAGAGCTAGCTTCGTGACGGAATCAAACCGCGAGAAGATAGCAGGGAGGTGCGAGTTGACCTCCTCGGTCGCGTTAAGGGCTAGGCGGTGGCGGCTTTGGCCCTCGACCACGAGCCACCGTCGACATACCAAAGAACACTGGTTCCTGTCGCGAGAGCTTAAAGATTGAAAGATCAAAGCTAAACATTCGTCAGGAATCTCAGAAGTATAATCTTGTTGTTGATTCACAAAAATATCCTCGGGAAGGTTCAAAACATTTACGGTGTAGCGATCGTGGCTTGGATTGCGCAGATGCGTTGAACTGCCAGGAGAACAACCCTGGCCAGTGGAGGTTACTTGCCCCATATATCAGTCTCGTGGAATACACGCACCGCCGTAGGAAACAGAAAATGGTGGTTGGTAAGATTGATGAATTTTGGATTCATCGCATTCAGTATAGATGGGTTTTATTGGGGTAAAAATTGACCCGTCAAAATGCGCTTACACGCCACCACAGAATTAATTAATTAATTAATTAATTAATTATTACCTTTCTGAAATGAGAAATACAACTAAACAGTTTAATTAGGAAAATGCCTTTCTAATTCTTGATTTCACCCTCCCTAATTTGGAAATTATGACCATCTCAATTTTTACATTCGATTTTCTTGAATCAATGTTTTTTCACCTATAAAATTTAAATTAAAGTTACCATTTAATTTTAATTTTAATTTTTCAACCACATTTCATCAACTTTTATCAAATTTAAAGAAAAAAAAAAATTAATTTTCATCTATACATGTGAAATATTACTTTTATTTCCATGCCTTAATAACGTGTCAGTTTAGATAGACAAACTTGAATGATTTAAATATTTTTAAATTTACTGTTGCAGATATTCGAATTGTGTGTGTGTGTGTGTTTTTTTTTTAGTAAATAAATCGATTAAACCAAAGAATTAGAGTCGACTTAGTCAGTGATTAACATATCTCTTAAAAGGTTGATGACCTCAAAATTCGAATTTTACGTTGTATCGTGATGCATTGCTTGGTATAATTCTTTTTCTTTTTGTTGCACGAGGGAAGTTTATTTATTAACATCTATTGTTAATCACTGACTAAGTCGACT
>CAIGRH010181689.1:0-16468 GCA_903798295.1 Fraxinus nigra | reverse complement strand
AGGCCTGAGCTGATTGGATCAAGAAACAGAAACGAGGCGGTATTTTCTGAGTTCTTGAGAAATCATGCACCATCAAGATCAGCGGAAGAAGGTTTTGGTTCTTTTCTGAAACACCTCTCCTCCCTCCCTATATGCGTAATGCGTTATTCATATCTTCTGTTTAGGGTTTCTTTTTTCTGCTTAAAATACGAGTTCATACGCTTAAAATTTTCATAATTACAAATCGAAATTCTCGATCCCAAAACTGAGATTTTTCTGAAAGAATTCATCTTCTATCGAGTTTAATTTTAAGTAAATTTAGAGTTTTTTCCCCCTGGAGTTGGCTATGTTGCATTCAGTAGTTTTCGGCTTCATTTCACAGGGTAAGGAAAAAAAAAAAAAAGCTGAAATCTTGCAACTGGGGAAATGAAATTACATTTATTTTTATTAGATTATAACGGAAACATTAGGATTTGATCCGGTGAATAAAGTTTGCTAATGCTACCTATGAGTATTTAATTTATTGATATCTTAGATCTATATTTGATAGTCACGTCGGTTTATCTTTTACTTTAAGCTGGCTGATTATTTATGCGATACTAGTGTTTTAGGATCATTTTCCTTTCTAGATTGTTATTTGAGAGCCCCAATGCCATCTGCAGATTCTGTACTCTTTACTCCATCATCAGAATCTCTGTCTGCCAAAGTGATAGCTGTTTGGATTCCAACCTTTTGATTTTTTTTTCCAAGAAGCTTATTTGTAACATGCTTTACAGGATTGAGCTTGATTTTTCTTTTTCTTCATTATTTTCCCTTATCAAACATTTTCTTTATCCCTTTCTTGAACCTGGAATGTTCTATTGGATGAAGTACTAATTCTGGGTATCAGAAGTTTTGTTATAGGACTTCTGTAGTGAATAACATATTATCTGTCACCTCGAAATTCTCAAGGAGAAGCACAGTGTACTCAGTTCTTACTAGTCACTGCTAAAATATTATTCACGCCTTCATGATCTGACCATGTATTAATTATTTGCAGAGCCCCAAAGAGATGGAGATTTTTACTGAGCACGGAGATGCCAACAGATACAAAATTCTAGAGATTATTGGCAAGGGGAGCTATGGAGTTGTTTGTTCAGCCATTGACACGCAGACTGGGGAAAAAGTAGCAATAAAGAAGATAAAGGACATTTTTGAGCATAGCTCTGATGCTATCCGGATTTTGCGTGAGATTAAGTTGCTTCGGCTTTTGCGTCATCCTGATATCGTTGAAATTAAGCGAATCATGCTGCCATCCTCCAGGCGTGATTTCAGAGACATTTATGTTGTATTCGAGCTTATGGAGTCCGACCTTCATCAAGTCATCAAAGCTAATGATGACTTGACACATGAGCACCACCGGTTTTTTCTCTATCAGATGTTGCGAGCACTGAAATATATGCATACAGGTAACTTTCAGCATCCTTTTTTTGGCAGCATTGGCTTGAACAGATATGCATAACTTGAGAGATTGAATTGCAATCTGGTGGTTCATAGATGAAGATACTTCGCCTATCTTCATTTTTTTAGTTTTGTTTTTTCAGCGTTGCGTGTACCATTCTGACATTTCCATTTCTTTAATTCTCGTGTTGATCATGGAACACTTTTGTTCAAGTGTGGCTATTATATGGTTTTTATTTCTTATTTAAACATCTTTGGTTTCAGCTAATGTGTACCATCGAGATCTTAAACCGAAGAATATATTGGCAAATGCAAACTGCAAACTTAAAATATGTGATTTTGGATTAGCAAGAGTGGCCTTCAATGATGCCCCAGCAGCTATTTTTTGGACGGTATGTTATTCTTTAAACACGTTCTCATATAGTTTAGTTTGGGACTTCATCCCATTGTTCTCATTTCTAAAGGTGTCTGGATTCCTGTCCTTTTTTTTGACCTTTCTGACAAATTACAGGATTACGTTGCTACTAGATGGTATAGGGCTCCTGAGCTGTGTGGATCTTTCTCCTCCAAGGTAACTATCATGTAAACAGTGCATTGCTTTTTCCCTTTCTTGATGTAGATCTGAAATGTGCCGGGAGCATGGTCGTATATTATTTTATGGATCATAACAACTTTGACTTCATTCGTTGCCTATGTTAGTTTTGCAACTATATGTGCACGATATGGGTCAATAACATATCTCCACTTAAATATGCTGATGGTGTTGACTTGTTTATTTAAATACACGATGTATGTATTCAGAGTGCCTTATGTGAGTAGTAATTGTAGATTAAAACAATTGTTGTTCAGGGAGGACTATTGAACTCTCTTGGAAGTTGATATTTCTGTTCTTTGAGGTAACTGTGTCAGATTGCAACATTTCCGCCGGGGGAGGGGGTTTATTGCTGTCATTTCTTTCGGTTATTGTGAATCTTTCTCACTAGTGCTATTATGTTGCTTGCAGTATACCCCTGCTATTGATATTTGGAGCATTGGCTGCATTTTTGTGGAGGTCTTGACCGGGAAGCCATTGTTTCCGGGTAAAAGCATAGTGCATCAGTTGGATTTGATTACTGATCTTCTGGGGACACCATCGGCAGATACAATTTCTTGCGTACAGCACATCACCCTCTATACTTTGTATTTTCATGCTTACTAGTTATGAAAGGATATTGTCCAAGATATTTGTGTAACTGTCATATTATGTCATGGATGCAGGTACGCAACGAGAAGGCAAGAAAATATTTAGCAGGAATGCGGAAGAAGCACCCAATGCCTTTTGCTGAGAAATTTCCCAAAGCAGATTCTGCATCACTTAATTTATTGAGAAGGCTGTTAGCATTTGACCCAAAGGATCGACCAACTGCAGAAGAGGTACCTTGTACCTTAAAAATATAATGGCATTATACAAGCTGCATATGTTTAGATATGCATTACTAGATTGAGCTTTTCACTTATATTTTTCTCTTGTATTTACTTGGTGTATTTGTATATTAGGCATTGGCGGATCCTTACTTCAAGGGACTGGCTAAAATTGAAAGGGAACCTTCCTGTCAGCCAATCTCAAAGTTGGAGTTTGAGTTTGAACGGCGAAGAGTGACAAAGGAAGACATCAGGGAATTGATATTTCGGGAAATATTAGAATACCATCCCCAACTACTGAAGGACTATATGGCAGGAATTAATGGCATGAATTTTCTATATCCTAGGTTTTGAACACTTCCATTTTGAGCTTACCTATTTGATTATAACTTTTAACCTTACAATTACATGACTCTCATATAATAATGGATTTTGCTCTATGCAGTGCCATTGGTCATTTCAGGCAACAATTTGCCTATCTTGAGGAGAATGATGGAAAAAGTGGACCCGTGATTCCTCCTCAGAGAAAGCATGCCTCACTTCCGAGGTTGGTTCATTCATTTAATTTATTTAATATTGTTTCTGTTATGCATCTCGTCCTCATAAAATAATTAATGTTGTCAAAGTGTGGATATGGATTTTCCTTTTTGCTATTTGTTTCTTTATTTTTAAATGAGGAGAGAACTTTGTCTGGCAGAAATTAGATAAATATACGGATATGTGAATGCAGTATGAGATGAGGAAACAACTAATGCGCATCACTTTTTATTGAAGTTTAAAAAATAAAGGTGAATTCTACCAGGGGTCCCCAACCTTTCTTGAGTTGGACACCCATGTCTTTATCCTACCATTTCTTGAAGTCATAGCTCCAACATCTTAAACCTGTGGCGCCCATGTACCCGGCTAACGGAAAATGTATATTTGAACATTAATGACCATGGGACACTTACGTGGTGTCGGACTGAGTAGGTAAAATCGTCCAAACAGATTTCCTTCATTCCAAAACAAATCAATCTGTGACTTCAACTTTCATTTAGAAATCCAAATAGGATGCACTTCCTTGATGTTTATGAAAACATGTCCCCTTGCTTCAACTCATCCTGACATTAAGTGAGTGTTGCTTAGCCGTTTAAAGCTGGGATATGGGTACCACTTATTTAAAAGGTCGTGGGTAATGGGTACAACAAATGTTAGTTGAGGACATGGGTGCCACACTTAGGAAGGTTGGGAACTCCTAGTGGAAAATAACATGAACGCGTTTTCTATAAAAGCTTATTGCAAATTGGATTGGTTTCTCCTTGACAAGTTAGTGCTTGAGCCACTTAATTGTCGTTGATCTATTTTTCCGAAATTCCTTACACAAGGATTTAGAAAATCAAGACAACTTGGTAGTCTGCTTCCCTGTTTTCCTGACTTCTTTAACTAGCCTCTTAAAATATCTTCTGTTTTCATGTATATAGAATAATAGTGTCGATTTTACTTGATGCAGGTCTACTGTTAGCTCAAGTACTATACCTCCTAAGACACAACAGAATGTTTCTATATTTGATAATCATCAAAATACAAAAGAAATGGCCACTGGAGTTATTTCTGAGATCATTTCTGGAAATCTTTCAAAGGTTTCACAGCCACCACCACATATGCCCAATGGTATTAAACATTTTCTGCAAAATCTCCTTTTCTGATCTCGTTACTAGTCCATCATGTAATATGAGATTAAGAAGGTACTATAATCCCATGCATTGTCTTTGATCACCGATGGAAGCTAGACGTATTTATCTGCGGTATTGCAATTGAGCATGTGGAACAAGGCCAACAAGCATCTGCACTTTCTTCTATTTTTCTTTTTGGATAGTTGGAAAAAATTTGTAAGGTTATGTTCAGTGAGGTCACATAGGTTCAGTGAGAGAGGAGAGGGAGGGGATAGGATGTTATTGGAGGACAGGAGGATCATATAAATATTTATGCTAAACAACAGCCTATGAATTGGTTTATGCAACATGAATCTTACTCAAATTGAAATATGTTGTTTTTCCATTTTCAGTAACACATACATTTTTTGTGCAGCCAAGCTGGGAAGAGTGGTAGGGCCAGTTCTACCATATGAGAATGTCAATCACATCAAGGAGGCCTACAATGGGAGAGTACATGTTCAGAATGCTGCTCTTCCAAGACCAGTCTTTCCACACTTCTCTACAACTAACTTGGCAAAGAATCAAGAGAAGTATCGTACTGAAACTGCGACGGAGTCATCACAAGGCAAACAAGAATCTCAGCAATCCATGCTGGTTAAATCAACAAATGGCATGAATATTCCCATCGAGCACAAAGTGCAACCTCATCAGCATTTACCTCCTAAATTAACTCCAGGAATGAATGTCGACTTAAATAGTAATACGTACTACCTGACGCACTCAAAGGCAGGCCTATTGAACAGTCAACTTGCTTTAAACGTGAAAATGCTTCAAGCTCAATCTCAGTTCAGTGCAGCCGGGGCTGCTGCTCACAGAGAAGTTGCTGTTCAGTTTGTACCAACTTAGTAGGGGATCACCTGAAATGATATCTTGACAAGGGAGCTTTCGACTTGGATGACCAAGGGGCACCAAAGATGAACAGTGTTTATGAATTGTGGGATGGTGTGAGGAAGATCTTGTGCATTAATCACCTAGAGATTCAGTGTCCCACGGTATGTCTAGTTTGGTTAGGAGATATATAGTGAGAGGAGAGTTTTTTTATTTAGTTTATGAAGAAGTATTGGTCCCTGTAAATTTACAATCATTGTATTATTAATTTATATAAATAAGTATTTGTTGTTCATACATGATTGCTCCTTTCATATTTATCATAAACCAATTAAGCAATTTTTGTCTTTGTCAATTCTAATGTACAAAAAATCTGTGGGGGTGAATAAATCATTAAACTTGAATGCCATTCAATATTTGCAAAATTAAGTTTATGTCAAAGTCAACAATCTCTCCCTCAAGTGGTGGCAAATTCAAGCAAGGATGGTTAGAGGGTTGTCTATTTTTATTTTATATTTTTCCTATTTTTTTAAGTTTTTGGTTATATATTTTTGTGGTTTTTCTTTTTCCATTTTTTTGTTTATTTGAACGTGAAGAATATCTTTTCCCCTCAATTTAGAACGTGTTCGGTAGAGATTAAAATCGGATTAAAATTGAAAAATTTGTCGTTATTATTGACTTTTATTAGACGAGTGAGACTCAATAATGATTATATTTTTAAATTTAATTGAATTTTAAGCACGACCGAACACGTTATGTTTGAGATGAAAACCATCTAAAAAAAATCTTTACTGTGAAGGTTGAAGTGCAAAATTGTCACTTGTCTAATTTTCGCTTGACGAGGTCAAAAGGAGGATGTGAAAGCAACTGTCAATATCACGAAAAGATTGAAAACAAGATCGCGTTCGCTAAACAAACAAAATAAATAAGAGAACGATCCTATACTTGTATCTTCAACCAAAGGGAAATGAAAATTCTTGCTTGGAAATGGAGTCGCAATTCGCCCAATGATTTATATATAAAATCACAAATCAACACACACAATCAGCTCTGTGCTAATCAATTAACTGTTTATACCATTCTTGCACATCTCGTGAAGATTTTCATTAGCTTCTAACGGTGAGTAATTGCCAACGGCTAATAATATTGAAATTATTGCATGTCCCACAACAAGAACACGAGAATCCAAACCCAACTGTCGGTCATATCCTAAAAACGAAATTTATTCATGCATGATGCTAAGTTCAGACAATTTTCTTCACATTTTCCCGTAATTCCCACACACCACCTTTTCACTATTGTTACAGATTTTCAGAATTCATGGAAGCTTTGTGGAGTATAGAAGACAAATTCAAAGTATCAACACAAAAGGCTGTTGCATTTTTTGCTTGCACCGGTATTCTAGTGATCTGTCTTTGCACAGCTGCTGCTATGAAGATGTGTAGGAGGAAAGGAGCAGTGTATCAAGAACCATACACTGAGGCATCAACCACCACCACAACATGGGCTGAGCCACCACGGCCGGGGTGGGGCTCGGTGAAGAGAGTGTTGATGAGCTCGGTGCGGTGGAGCGGGACGAGCAAGTGGGATGTGCAGTTCAGTAGGAGTGAAAGAGAGAGGCCAAAACCATTGCTTGTAAGAGGAAGTTGTGCAAGAGATTTCGGGTGGCAGAGTCATAATTCAACTTCACCTGTGTGGCAAAGGCCAATACTCATGGGTGAAAAGTGTGAGCTGCCAAGATTTAGTGGCCTTATACTGTATGATGAAAGAGGGAGGCCACTTGATCAGTGTGAAGAAGGAAATGTTGACAAACAGGTAACGTAATTACGACGTGTTTGGTAGGTTCGACTAATGCTTAATTTGATATCTTTCTTATCGCAAAAATCAATTGACTAACACATTCTCTATTGGGGAATTCAGGAGGAAAAGGCTGCAGATGTGAGAACCACACTGAGAGACTTGCTATGATTGCCTTTTTGTTCTTGGTTGTTTATTTCTTCCTGTTGGACTAGGGGTTTGCCCTGTATTTTTGTAAAACTATGTAAACAACGCGATTGATTATCTTCTACTGCGAGTTTTTAATTGCTTTTTTCAGCACGAGTGAGAATCAACAACATTTTGCTAGTCTTAGAATCAAGTATATTCTTTTGTCATGGCTTTTGAAAAGTCAAAAACTAATTCCGGAATTCAGAAATTGCTTTTGAACATGTTTGAAAAACTTTCTTGAAGTGTTTTATCTAGTTACAAGACTGACGTAAGATAGCTTTTTCAAGAAACTCTTCTACAAGAAGTAGAAGCTTGACAATCGGGCCTACAGATGGCTTTTGTGTCAGGCTGAGAAAACTGTGGTGTGTATATATATATATATATAGTACTTGAATTTGCAATGATACTGCGCTTGTTTAAGTATTTGGATTTGATTAATAACGTGGAAGGAGAACTTGAAAAGGATGTAATAATAGGATTAGAGCTGGTTTAATGAAAATGAGAAGTGCATTAAGGGATTTTAGTCAATAAGTGGGATTTGAGGTTTGAATGTAATTTTCAAGCATTTTTTCAACACGCTATTGGTGAGCAGTTGGAGGATGGTCAAGAAGAAAAAGTCTCATCCACACAGCCAAACAGCGTTCAATTTGAACTATTAAAACGTATGTTGACATTGTTATTATTTTCTCTCAGAATTCAAATTTGGATTACAATTAAAAATCAGAATGAAAAGCACTCTATATCTTGTTTCCTCTAATTAGGAAGGAAATCAAAACGGGAAGTATTATTTATTTCCTATCGAAATCATAATTATCCATATTGGAACAAAACATACTATTTATTAGCTATCGAGATTGTTGATCTCGAAATCTAGCGGGAGACATGGTCGACAAATCTCAACTCCTCTTTTATTCACATGTATGTTACAACTTACATGTACACTAGGATAACCACGTAAGATTGCTCGTGACCATAGCTCCGACGAGGTGCGATAGTCGCTGCACTCCGACACTCAAGTAAATCAGTGAAGAAGATACTATGGGTATGGAAGAAACGCAATGAATGAAAATATGGGCGTCGATTTTGAAGAGAGAAAACAAGCTTGCAATCGGAGTGTGGACCTTGCGAGACATTCTGCGTCTTTCCTAGCTGATTGTCACATGATCTGTATCGTAGGACGAGACGCAACAAAAAATATAATTATAAACACTTGTAGATTGAAAAATGAATGATTTTTTTTTATTATTATTATTTATCGACCTCAGATTGATCAGGTTCGTCATTTTTGGTCAGCACAAATTTCTTCTTACATTATCTTACCTTAATAAGATAATGTCCATGGACTATTTCCATGAGTTTGTCTTTGTGACTTGTGAGGGAGAAACTTTGACCTCTTCATTGCATATAAAACCTCATTGCAAAACCTTATAGCCAATAGGTATAGATTGCAAGAGCACATCCCACAAGAATGAAGGTTAATCTCTACAAGCATGCTGTTCTCTATGCTCTCATTATAACCTTCACTATGTTAACGATAAACTCCGGATGTTTATTCGGCCAAGCCAGAGTAACAAACTTCGGTGGGACGACTCAAGGTCAGGTTCAATTCAAATAATATGTGCCTCAAATTTCTCATTTTTGGAAGAAGCATCGTGTTTTGGAAGACGGACGTTCATTAGATCCTATTAGAACTAGTACAAGAGCCGAAATCTATCAGAAGGAAATTTGCATTCATGTACCTCACTTCAATTCATTTCCTTCGATTTTGCATTTTTTTATGTTCGAGTAAATCATGATTTAGTCATTAATCATTATTATGAACTTACCGTGATTTCGGTTAGTTATCTCACTAGTATTTGCATGTATGTGGTTTTTATTAACGGAATATAATTATACAAGCTAATTTATCCAACAATTACATGTTCAATCACAGTCCACCTGATTCGAAGCATCAATTATACTAATAATTAGATAGAATAAAGTCAAGTGTATAACATTAATTGATAATCATGATTGACAATCACGTATTGTTGAAATCCTAGCATGTGTCATGTGATTAGAAAATAGATTTTTTAAAATGGATGGATACGATGATGTCAAATAAAATGTTATCAATCAATGTTGAGCACGATTCATATTAGATAAGAATGACAGTTACACCAATGATTCAAATTAGGAGTGTGTTTGGTATAGATTTTAATCCAATTAGAATTAAAAATATAGCAGTTATTGGGTCCATGCGTAATCCGATTTTAATCCATACCAAACACATTCTAGATTTATGCTGAGTGTACACTTTCTCCCGACAACTGGCATAATATTGACTAGGCTTGAATATATTTCATATTCTAGATTATATTAATTAATTAATTAATTTGTTTCTTATTTTAGGTTAATTGGCCATTATATATTTTAATTTGTATTCTATATCAGATAAGAATTGACAGTTGTACCGATGATTCAAATTAGATTTATGCCTAATTTGCGTTTTTAAACTGATTTTTTCGACTCATTCAACTTAATTACCCTCACCTATGGATACACAAGCCTTTTCACGAATTGTGGAGGTGGTTGATGTACACAAGCCCGTACACTCAGCGTGACAGTCCTCTCACATGAGAGGTGGGGTCCAAGATTATAAAATACTCACGACCCCACCCTTTGTGAGAGGGGTTATTTCACCAAGGATGCACACTTAGCACAATTCTTCAAATTAACCGACAATTGAATAATATGCATATTCTCGAATAGTCGATTAAGTAATTATTCATTTTAATTCTATATGAGATTAACAATTCATTAATTTTTTTTTTCCTATATTAGTTGTATAATTTGTTCTCATTTAAGATTAATTGGATAATTTATTTTCTAGATTATATATATTTTTTTAAAAATCTATTTTAGATTGAGTAATGTTATTCATTCTCGGTGGGATTGCAAACACAGTCTAATGGCTCTAAGTGATAGGTTAAATGATAGGATTAATTAAATTACTATCATTTAATGTCGCATTAAAGTCATCTTGACTGTGTTTGTAATCATAAATACCATTACTCTTTCAGATTAGACCGACATTTGAATAATTCTGTTCTGTAATCTCATATACAGGAGAGTATGTATATATAGGGGGAAGAGTCGAAGAGATATTGCTCGACTCCCCGCGCTTCTAGCCATTGAGTCACCCCCAATTCTCCCTTCTTTCATCCTCTGGCTTCAACCATTTCTCTATATCTAAATTTCATCTGTTTTTATCTGGAAGGGAATTGTTTCAAACTTCTTTTTCTCTTACTGTTTAATTAGAGTGGTGGATAAGTGGATCTTGATCTGGAAATCAAATGTAAGTTGTTTTTCAAAATTCGTATTGTTTTTCAAAATCCGTATTGTTTTTTGCTTAGTTTTAGCATTTATGATCTGGGGTTTTCTTATATTTATGTAAGTTATGTTTGAAAGTCCCTTTTGGTTTCATGCTTCATTTCAGTATTGATTGTAAATATAAGATCTGGGTCCTTCTTATATTTATGTAACTTTTTTCCCCCTTCAAATCCCTTTTGGATTTATGCTTAGTTTGTAGTATAATATTTGCATTTATGATCTGTGTTTTTTGAAGTTATGCTAGATCTGTTGATATGTGTTGAATTGTCATTATAACGTATGGAATCTAGTCGGCGTTACTTCATTTGATCCAGATCATTACATCATACATACGTATATCTATAAATTTTCTCCATGGTGTTGTATAAGCAAGTAATGAATTCTTGAAATTAATGGATTTCTGATCAGCATTGGAAAGTCTTGTTTTTGTGCATATCTTACTGGAACTAACAGCATTGAGTGGATTTGTATTGAAACTTTGAATGTCAGTGCTGCTAATGCAGTTTCTTTAGTTGCTGATTTAGATCGATGGACCGCTGTACCTAATCCTATATCTTTTCCTATATTTTGGTTGAAGGATTTAGCATGTTCCGTTGTTACTTTTCAAATAGCCAATAAAACAAACCTTGAAATACCTTCCAGGACTATATTCACTTGCTCTGCACATCTGAATTGGATATTGTGTTCTTTTGGTTGCAGATATTGAGTTATAATGGCAGCATACACTCCGAAGAATATCCTCATTACAGGGGCTGCTGGATTCATTGCATGTCATGTTGCAAATAGGCTCATTCGAAACTACCCTGATTACAAGATTGTCGTCCTAGACAAACTTGATTACTGCTCGAACCTTAAAAACCTCACCCCCTCCAAATCTTCCCCAAAATTTAAGTTTGTCAAGGGGGATATTGCAAGTGCCGATCTTGTCAACTATCTTCTCATTACTGAGAACATTGACACTATAATGCACTTTGCAGCCCAGACCCATGTCGATAATTCTTTTGGCAACAGTTTTGAGTTCACTAAGAATAACATTTATGGCACTCATGTGCTATTGGAGGCCTGTAAAGTTACTGGCCAGATCAAAAGGTTTATCCATGTAAGCACAGATGAGGTTTATGGAGAGACCGATGAGGATGCTGTTGTTGGAAATCACGAAGCCTCACAACTCCTGCCAACAAACCCATATTCGGCCACAAAAGCTGGAGCTGAAATGCTTGTTATGGCTTATGGAAGATCTTACGGATTGCCTGTGATAACCACCCGAGGAAACAATGTTTATGGTCCCAATCAGTTTCCTGAGAAGTTAATCCCAAAGTTCATCCTTTTAGCCATGAGAGGAAAACCTCTTCCCATTCACGGGGATGGTTGTAATGTGCGAAGTTATCTCTATTGTGAGGATGTTGCCGAGGCATTTGAAGTCATTCTTCACAGTGGTGAAGTTGGTCATGTTTACAACATTGGAACTAAGAAAGAGAGGAGAGTGATTGACGTTGCCAAAGATATATGTAATCTTTTCAACATGGATCCAGACAAAAGCATTGAGTTTGTCGAGAACAGACCATTTAATGACCAGAGGTACTTCCTAGATGATCAGAAACTGAAGAATTTAGGCTGGTCCGAGAGAACCTCGTGGGAAGAGGGGTTGAAAATGACCATGGAATGGTATATCAACCACCCTGATTGGTGGGGTGATGTATCTGGAGCACTACTTCCTCACCCTCGGATGCTGATGATGCCTTGTGGAATTGAAAGGCATTTTGATGATGTGGAGAAATATGATTCTGGAAAGTCAGAATTCACAGACAAGTCTAATCCTGCTTCCAAAAGTAACAATTCACCTCAAAAACCACCTTACAAGTTTTTGATCTATGGCAGGACTGGATGGATTGGTGGTTTACTTGGAAAATTGTGTGAGAAACAGGGTATCCCTTACGAGTATGGAAAGGGACGCCTTGAGGATCGCTCAAAGCTTTTGGCAGACATCCTCACTGTTAAGCCTACACATGTTTTTAATGCTGCTGGAGTGACTGGTAGACCCAATGTTGACTGGTGTGAATGTCACAAACCTGAAACCATTCGTACCAATGTTGCTGGTACACTCAACTTAGCAGATGTATGCCGAGAGCACGGTCTCCTGATGATGAACTTTGCCACTGGATGTATATTTGAATATGATGCTGCACACCCTGAAGGATCTGGCATTGGATTTAAAGAGGAAGACAAACCTAATTTCGCTGGTTCATTCTATTCAAAGACCAAGGCCATGGTAATTCCAGTCCCTTGCCTTTCCATTAATTTTTTCCTTTAAAATAGTTACAACTTACATGATAGGTCTGAATCATATCATTATATGCATATATATGGTCATTAATATGGTCAAGTTGTCCTGTCAATCAGGTGGAAGAACTCTTGAAAGAATATGACAATGTCTGCACGCTCAGAGTTAGAATGCCTATTTCATCAGACTTGAGCAACCCACGCAATTTCATTACCAAGATATCTCGATATGATAAGGTAGTTAATATTCCCAACAGTATGACCATCTTGGACGAGCTTCTTCCGATTTCAATTGAGATGGCAAAACGGAACCTAAGGGGCATATGGAACTTCACCAACCCAGGGGTTGTCAGCCACAATGAGATCTTGGAGATGTACAAGAAATATATTGATCCAGGTTTCAAATGGTCAAACTTCACAATTGAAGAGCAAGCTAAGGTGATTGTTGCTGCTAGAAGTAACAACGAAATGGATGCCTCCAAGTTGAAGAATGAGTTTCCTGAATTGCTGCCAATTAAGGAATCATTGATCAAGTATGTCTTTGAACCCAACAGGAAAACCCCTGCGGCGTAAGTATTTTGGACCAACAACTCGAGGGCCATTTCAGCATATCGTGCTAGGGGATGAGATACCAGTTTATTTAATCATTATCATATTTCATCTTCAGCTCATTTTTTAATTGTTCTTTATTTATCTCTACAGTCTGGATAGTGATTAGAATGGTTTTTCTAGACATGTCAATTTCCTTTTTCTTCGAATAATGTTGTAGTTTGCCAAATACTGCTCTCTAGGAGCAAACTACATTCATCTTGATACACAGTTGTAAGTTGTACTCAGGCAGTTTGCTGAGGTGTTGACATTGAGAATCTATTAAATGTTTTTTTTTTTTTTATATATATAATACTCTTTTGTACGTAGATTTTGTCGTTCCATTGATTAATCAGGTACATTTATGCTTGCGAGTTGAAGGAAATTAGCTCAAAGAAACCAAGCATTAAATAAACTATCAACGTCAATTTAAAAAAGAAAAAGGTAATATATTTTGTCTAGTACAGAATTCAGTACAATCTGATACTCCATATCAAACATGCACTTATTGTCGAAATCTGAAACTAGAAGCATTATGAACGCAATTCAATGCTTTACTAGTTCAACAAGGAAGCTGCAGCCATCTCCTCGAGAAACACCACAACATCATCTGATGTATTGAGAAGGTACCGAGCATTCGTGCGAGTGCGGCCAACGGCACAAGAAAAATAGTTCTCCTTTTTCAAATCGAGCACATTCCACGAGATATTTTCTGATGATGACCTCCGGCTGTTCCCAGAGGCACCGTTAAATGATTTCTTGACCGGGTTTGGCCCACATTGCTGACTCTTAACCTGAGACTTGGAGTTGCTTCTAAAAGACGGAAGCTTTGAAGTCGGCCTTTTCTCGTGAGCGAGCTTCGTTGCATCAGACGCTTTTGTTCTTGGTATACCCATAGTTTCAAAAGAAAGCTCAGGCTCAAAAAATGTGTAAACATCCTCATCCTGATACAAAGCAGCATATAATTAGTGGAACATGAATTATTGTACCAATACAATTAATGAGACTTGATTTTACTAAGACTACCATCGGATTGTAAGAGTAAACAATGCATTTAAACAAAGGCAAGGACCATTAAATTTACACTTGAACAAGCAAGTACAGTCGAATTTCACACAAATGCTTTAGAAATAAAAATTGCAGACAATTATTTTTCATCTCTTTGATGGAGGGTGGACATCCTTATGCAGATCATAGGATACAAGAGTTTGCAATGGGATTTAAATCCTGACCACTACTTCCCAATCTTGCCACTATGATGCGGACGAGGTAATAAAAATTTGTATGATAAAGAAATACAAATAAAAAAAATCATGAGATATAATATGACTTGGTAAAGAGGACGTTAAGCTTCAAATACGAAATTTAAAGCAACTGTGATATTTACCATTAAAATCTTCATTTAGAAAAGTAAGAAAATATACCTTCCCTAAGAAATGCCCCAAGCACAGGACATAATCTATTGGTGTACAAATGGCTTTATTATGAACTATCTCTCCCAGTATACGTTCAATAGCAGCACCCTGTAGACAGAGAGAGGAAAAGGATCAGAAATATAAAATTATTATATGACTGAAGTATTAATTCTGCCAACAAAGTTCCCACCCCACGAGACCGCAATCACCCCAAGACCTTCAGGGGTCACAGACTCACAGACTGACAGTAGAACCATGCTCATCGAATGGAAAGCATTAGCTGTCTGTTATTAGGTTATATAGAAAGGGTCAAAGAATGGAAAGTGTTCTTAAGAGCAAAGAGTCAGAGTTCCAAGTTAATGCCCGGTGAAAGGGTTTCGGTTGTAGTTTTCAGTGTTATGGCCCATGACAAGGAGGTAATTGTGATATTTTTGGCATGGGCCACATTTTATAGATAATCAAACATTTCAAGAATTAAAAATATGTGGATACCTTTGTCACGCCAACTGCTCGCATCTCAACTGAGCGGCTTCCTTGGACAACATCTACAGATGAGTTACCAATTGGACCAGTCCAGAGATGCTGCAGCATGTCTCTAGCTTGCAACCTTCCAAATTCAATATCTGAAATTATATTGAAAGAAAAGAAAATGGAAAACAGAGAGTTAGACAAGGTACGTTGTGAGAAAATCCAAGCGCCAAAGACAACATCGCTGAACTTAATTACCTGCATACTTGTAGCTCCATACAAGTGAAGTTTCACGACTTTCAAAATGTGATCTTGGGGTTCTTGCAGTGAAATACTCAAAAACATGCTGAATTGTTACGAAAAACACCAATAAATATTTATGCAGGAAGAGGACATAATGAATACAGTGTCAAAAGATTAAATATAAATAATAAAATGTCTCTATCTCTAATGGCTTAAGCTTTTAGATGGGGTGATTCATGTGACCCATTTGTAAAATTTGAACAAGTCAAATGTTTGATGATAAAAATGAATTCGGTGTGCACGTGGGGGATGTGTTGAAAAATAAATTTAAATAAATATTTTCTCCTATTTAACAACTTAAGCATTGAGATAGGTTGAAGTCACATTCACCTTCACACTGTCAACCCAATCCATATTTAAATGCTCTGGCATCGTTGTCATCCATTCACCCTTTGTAGAACGCAAGAACATCCCATTCTCAGCTGCCAACCACATGTCAAACTCACCAAAGTTCTGCATAACAAATCATTTCAGGAAGGAACATGGAAGCAATAGGTGTGGCAGGAGGAGGAAAAAAAAGAATTTTACATCATCTAAGACACTTCTCTCGCTTCCACTGAGGACAACAATCGTTGTATTTGGATCATTACAAAGCATCTTCAGAGGTCCTTTCAGCTCAGGGTGCAATTTAAGTTCCATTTCTTTAATCTGATCTCCACCTCTTCTTCCAGGAGTGTCGACCGGTTCAGTTAGTGTAGCATTGAAACCCTGTTT
>CAIGRH010181671.1:0-10709 GCA_903798295.1 Fraxinus nigra | reverse complement strand
ATTCTACCATTATGATGATATTACGTTTTCGAGTTTCAGAAAAATAAAAGGATCGTCATTTGATCTTTTAACCAAGATAAAGTTACAAAATCAGAAACATTGTCAACGTGATTTTTTAGAACCAGTCCATTTTTTTTCTTAGTAACTTTTGTTAAGTGGCCTTTATGTGATTTTCTGATGTCTCATTATTGTGCCCTACTGTTTCTGGTTTTAGAAACAAAAAACAGAGGGGAGGACTAAAGTTCTTCTGGAGACAGTGCCTGTCCACAAGCTGGCAGATATTTTTGTTGCCAGCNTTGCAATTCTACCATTATGATGATATTACGTTTTCGAGTTTCAGAAAAATAAAAGGATCGTCATTTGATCTTTTAACCAAGATAAAGTTACAAAATCAGAAACATTGTCAACGTGATTTTTTAGAACCAGTCCATTTTTTTTCTTAGTAACTTTTGTTAAGTGGCCTTTATGTGATTTTCTGATGTCTCATTATTGTGCCCTACTGTTTCTGGTTTTAGAAACAAAAAACAGAGGGGAGGACTAAAGTTCTTCTGGAGACAGTGCCTGTCCACAAGCTGGCAGATATTTTTGTTGCCAGCTTTGAAATTAGCTTCGAAGAGCAGCTGTCTATGTTGGATTCAGTCGATGTGAAAGTGAGGCTTTCAAAAGCCACTGAATTAGTTGATAGACATTTACAGGTATATGAGATGAAGTTTTCATACATTGCATTTGTTTATTTTGTCCTTTTCAGATTCACGAGTCATGCTATTATTGTTTACTTGTAACAGTCAATTCGTGTAGCAGAGAAGATTACACAAAAGGTTGAGGGACAGTTGTCAAAGTCACAGAAAGAATTTCTCCTTCGGCAACAGGTTTGTATTTTCCTCATGATTATACTTCTGCTACAAAATTTAATAGATAATAAATACTACTTGTTAAGATTTGAGTGGTTTATCTACAAATGAAACGTAGGAAACTACTTGGTGCAAACTCAGTATTTCACTTAGTATTTTCCAGGGTTCAGTGTTCTTTCTTTAACTCGTAGGGTGCATATAAATATTAACCAAACATATTTTGATCTGTGTAAAGCAGTTTTTTTAGTTGTTGGACACCTAAGCAATGTTTCCTGGGTTGACTTTTTTAGGTGAGTGCATTAGCTGTCATTAAAAGGTACCAAAGTGGTGCAAACCACTCACTGAAAAACACCTTGAATGAACTCTACAATCATAAATACAGTCCAAAATGCACAAAAATAGCCATATCCAATGATGTTCATGTATTGACAAAGAAAACAAGAAAAGTGTTCTTAAAAAGTTCTCTGTCCTAACCTGATTTATGCTTTCTTCCATGTATTTTAATGGTCTTGGTAACATGTTTCTCATGTTCTGGACCCATCATTCTGTTACGCGATGAACTTCTGAGTTTTTTCCAATAAGGCTTGAAATTTTATACCATCTCATCTGTTAAAATCATTTCTCTTGATGCCCCTTTTCTTTTTCATTTTAGTATTTCTTTAATTTACTACAATACATGTTTCTGCTATCACACTGATATTGTTTGTACTTGGACATGTATTAAAGAATGTTGGTTTTATTTTTCCAATCTAGATGTGAGTGCCTTATTGTTGTCACTTCTGGATGTTTACCATATAGAAAACATTAAATTCAGTTTAGGGTCTCTTCCATGGAGAACAAGCAACATTGCTTTAAAATTACCTGAGAATAAATGGGTTCACTTCAAAATATTGAAAGAGTTGTCGTTTCATAGAATTTGTGTTTCCCAATTGGTAAGCAATTTCTTTTGGTGAGCCCAATAACTCGCAGGCGAAAATAGTTTTACATATTTGGTGTCTCACTGCAAAGAAAATTTGCATCTATCTCCATGATTTTACACATCATCGACAATTTATCAGTACATCTCTTTACCGAATCCTCTTTTAACCTGCTCCAGATGAGAGCAATAAAGGAGGAACTTGGTGATAATGATGATGATGAAGATGACATGGCTACACTGGAGAGGAAGATAAAAGATGCAGGGATGCCACCAAATATTTGGAAACATGCTCAGAGAGAACTAAGGTATGTTTTATTGCAAAGACAATATTAACAACATGGACAAGTACAAACTCAATCTTACTCAGTAAACTTGGAAAGTTGGAATCAGGTGCATGAGTCCTTCGCTATTCAGCTCAATTTGATGCTACATGTACTTGAAGGTCTAATGAAATCAACTCTTTTGCAATCCTGTTATACCATGTTAATTTTGGTCAACCCCTTCTCTTCTAATATGCTGTACCTCATTAGATTTACACAATAGATGTTACAATCACCTAAGAAATCATTCCCTTAATTTATCCTTAATTGGTACCATATCCACTTGTTGGCATATCTTCCTCGTTTCTTATTTATTCTAGTATGGAAACATTTCTATCTTTAACAGATTCATTTCTGCTACGTTCAGTGATAGTGGGTTTTCCCAGCATAATTCCTGGTATCATATAACTTAATTAATTTAATATCTGTTCCGTAAAACTTGCCCATTTAATGATTATGGCTTTCCCATTTCTATTTTACCCTATCAAGGATTATACCTCTTCAGCCCATTGGACCTCTTATGTTGACTTTCCTCCCACAGATCACATCTGTTAGTTCTAACTTCTAAGTATCGATATCTTCGTAATTCCTATTTTCATTCTTTTATTATGGACTAATATCTCTGTCTACTTCCATCCACTAGCTTGTAGGAAGCCTTAATTATATTTTGACACACTCAAGCACTGGAATGCCAAGCTGTTTATGGGGTATGCATAACTTACACTATCTCACTTTTCACTGCATCTTAGACTCATGCTAGTAGGGGACTGTTCAAATATTGAGCTTCAGCCAGCTGATAAGAAATACCTGATATAATCATAAGTAACTAGCGAGATTGGATCTGTAATTTTTTATGATGTATAGGGACCTATGATGTTGAAAAGTAAATTACATTTGGATTTCTCTATATTAAACATTTTGAAACTAAAATGTTTAAACTAAAGCTCATATATTATCACATTTGCCTTCATATAACCATGGAAATGGTGATGTTATTAAGCTCCGGGATCAAATTTTTAAGTTTTCATGCGGCACAATAGCAGAGAGGTCTAAAGTGTATTTGCAAATTTAATGGTTTCAATTTTCTTAGTGTTGTTGCAATGGACCATGTATCTGTTCTTCATAATGTTGCATTTCCAGAATCTACATTACCTAATGCACATTATTTGTTATGGTATTTTAATACTTGTAAATCCAATACCAGAGCTGCTTAAAATGGAAAATGTTGCAATGTCCATTTACATTTGTTGGTCTGTTGCCTGATTTTTCCGTACGTGATGGTCCATCTTTCACGCAATTCACAAGCTTGATCATTATTATATACAGTCAATTCTTTACTTATAATCAACCTTTTAACCAGCAGCTTCCAGGTTCTTTTCCATGATGTGTTTCTTAATTTTTTTTAACACTAGTGGAGGATCAACTTTAATCCACCAAATTCTTATAACAGGAGACTGAAAAAAATGCAGCATCAGCAGCCTGGGTATAATAGTTCACGTGTATACCTGGATCTTCTTGCTGACCTTCCCTGGCAAAAGGC
The DNA here is from genome assembly GCA_903798295.1 of Fraxinus nigra. Taxonomy (NCBI): domain Eukaryota; kingdom Viridiplantae; phylum Streptophyta; class Magnoliopsida; order Lamiales; family Oleaceae; genus Fraxinus; species Fraxinus nigra. Next base: position 7,079 of record CAIGRH010181671.1, on the reverse strand, counting down.
TAGTGAAGAACATGAATTGGACTTAAAGGCTGCAAAAGAGCGTCTTGACAATGACCACTATGGTTTAGTGAAGATCAAGCAGCGGATAATTGAATATCTAGCTGTTCGCAAGGTAGTCTTTATTATTTGAGTTTCGCTCTAGGCATTTTGCTTATCTTTTGATTGTTGAATTTGACATGCATTGGTTTCAAATGTGTCATTCAGCTCAAACCAGATGCAAGAGGCCCAGTATTGTGTTTTGTTGGTCCACCAGGTGTTGGGAAGACGTCGTTAGCTTCATCCATTGCCACTGCTTTGGGCAGAAAATTTGTTCGCATGTCTCTTGGTGGTGTGAAGGATGAGGCAGATATTAGAGGGCATAGGCGAACATACATTGGAAGCATGCCTGGACGTCTTATTGATGGGTTGAAGGTATGAATGCGTATAGATGGATCAAGTAGAACATTGCTTAATGTATGTTACAAATGCAGCATTTTATGTTATTGGATAAAATGGGTGTCATAAAGGAGGTCTATGAAGGCTATGTACTGGTGATTCTGTTTGTCTCATGATCCCACCCATATACGTTTTATAGGATCCTGCATAGTTCCCCAGGAGTTTGTCACGTGAATGAACAGATTATAGAATGAATCCATTGATCAGTGTGTATATTCTAGAACGTGTAAGGTTTGCATAATTTCCCCTCAATGACAGAGGGGTGTCCATCCAAAAGTGAGCTTCTACTCATTGAGGCACTATAAGTTTGTTGAGTTGTCCCAGCATGGTGTGATCTGATTTTTGACTGGTCAAATAAGTTTTGTGTTTATGCTGTCATAAAATTTTGGCATTCTCCCCTTTTTTTTGGAGAGTGGAGGTTCAGAGAATCATAAATTTTGAAGGATGCAATCAAGCAATACTAACATTTTAAAGAGAATTTGTGTAAATATTTGAAGCTTAGGGATTGGAGGTGGGGGGTGTGTTGCTGATCCACCAAGGGGTTGGATGATTGTGGAGATTAGATGCCTATGGAATTATTATGAACAATAGTGGGAGTTCTAAGTGCAGAGCAGTGTTTTGCAAAGGAACTTGAATTTTGATACTGAACAACTTAGAAAATGACTATTTTCTTTGCGCAAGAATTTCTTCACTTGCTAATTTTATGGGGCTCGTAAATATTTTGTTACACAAACAGTTTAGTTGAAAGAACTAATCTATCTAGTTACTTTATATTTTTCTTTTCTGGAGCCTGTAACAGGTTTAACGTTCTAGAGATTTTTGTCTTGGTAAAAGTAAAAGTTCTATTTCCATTTACTACTTTCAGAGAGTAGGTGTTTGCAATCCAGTTATGCTTCTGGATGAGATTGACAAAACAGGTTCTGATGTTCGCGGTGATCCTGCCTCAGCATTACTTGAAGTTCTTGATCCTGAACAGAACAAAACATTTAATGATCAGTATCCAATCATCGTCGTTATCTTCATTTCTTTACATTACATTAGGAACATTGTACACATTTATATGTGACCTTAAATTTGACTGGTTGACACACACACACACACACACACACACACACAAGCCATATGTGTTTAATGTTGGTCTCTCGACTGCATAGTGCACAGTTATTTGGTAACTATATGTGTAGATAGACTTCTATTGAACTGCAATTTGAGAGCTCATGCATGATATAATTCTTTTTCTTGCTGTTGAATTTTGTATTGTGACATCTGTAACTGCTACTCCGTTTCTCTTTATGATGCTCTTTTTCTACATAACTTTTGTTTCTTGAGCATATCTTCTAGCAAAACATTCTTCACGGGTTCCCCCTTTTCCATTTTATGAAACGGGGAACTTGGAAACTAGTTTAAAAAGTATTTGTTGTATAGATGTATGCACTGTTGAAGAACCACGAACGGGCTTGTACTTTCGATGGACCTCAATCAGTGTACATGTGGCAAGCTACAAAAGATAATTGATTTATCATTTTCTTAATCTCATGGAAAACTTATTTACATACTGATTTCTTAACTGGAATTGTTAGCTATTTGAACGTGCCATTTGACCTTTCAAAGGTGATTTTTGTGGCCACTGCCAATAGAGTGCAACCTATTCCACCACCACTCTTAGACAGGATGGAAGTCATCGAGCTGCCTGGCTATACACCTGAAGAAAAGGTTAATATAGCTATGAGGCATTTAATTCCACGAGTACTGGATCAGCATGGCTTGAATTTTGATTTCCTTCAAATTCCTGAGGTATTGAATTTATTATTTATCATTTGTCTCACATTTATTTAGTTTGAATTACGAGTTATCATTTGTCTCACATTTATTTAGTTTGAATTACGAGTATTGTCTTTAGACTTGTGACTGTGCAAGTGACTGCTGATTGCTTCACGCATCACACCAGATAGATTGACTGTGGAATACTAGATATGCATGCTCTTGCTTTCTGTGTGATGCTTTCTTCAGCTGGTGTCATATTTTTACAGCATTTCCAGATCAGTATGACCTTTTTTCCAATTTTTTTCCCTTTCTGAAGTACTATTCTTGTTTATTCCAAAATTTGTATTAATACATGTGGCTCCTCCCTAATAACTCAAGCTTTAAGTTAACATGGTTCTACAATTTTTAACTTTAGTATCATACTAATGATGCTGGGTCGTCCTGTTTCTTCTTGTTTATTTAATCTGTCTGGTAAACCTGCTCTGGATACTAAGTTTGTATGTATCGCAATATGTAAATAAAATATGCTGTGGAATTTTCGATACTTTGTCCTGTATTTGTTGTAATTTGTCCTTAGTCTTCTTAATTTAGTTTTATATTTTTTACTGTACCTAAAGAATATATTTATGCACATTTGTTGCCCACCTATTTTTCATCGAACCTTTTCCCCATCAAACTCAAATATGTGGTCAATTTGCAATTCACTTGATACTTATCAACCGCTAAACTTTGGTCACGGAAAAATGTTAAGGTGACCAAAACAGATGGTCCTTATACATGTGATGTGGGCCTTGCTTTTGTGGTAGGCTACGGTGAAACTTATCGTCCAAAGGTACACTAGAGAAGCTGGTGTCCGTAATCTGGAGAGGAACTTGGCTGCCATAGCTCGTGCAGCAGCTGTTAGAGTTGCAGAACAAGAATATGACATGCCAATTAGCAAAGATGTCCAGCAGATTGCCTCACCTTTGTTGGGGAGCAGACTTGCTGGGGCTGAAGTGGAAATGGAAATCATCCCCATGGGTGTTAACAATCATGATATCTCACAGGCATTGAGGATCACGTCACCTTTGGTTGTGGATGAAGCTATGTTGGAGAAAGTACTGGGGGTAAGTAGTATTTTCTTTAAAGTTATGAACCTACAAATAAAATTGAGAAACCTTGATTATTTTGGGTTAAAGCTGCTTGGACATATATAAGATTTTTTATGCCTCGTTCTTTTCATATCTCGTGTTCATTTCTGATACGATGTATATTCTGTATGGTGGAACTGCAGCCCCCAAGATATGATGACAGAGGGACTGCAGATCGAGTTGCAACTCCTGGTATATCTGTTGGACTCGTATGGACAGCCTTTGGTGGAGAGGTTCAATTTGTTGAAGCGACTGCAATGGTGGGAAAAGGTGATCTACATCTCACTGGCCAACTCGGGGATGTTATTAAAGAATCAGCCCAGATTGCAATGACATGGGTAAGCATTTTCTTCTTACATAGATTTGAGGGAGATGGATTAGTTCCATATTTGTCGTGAGCATTAGTTTTGATGAAAATATGGTGCATGATCCTTGTGTTTATTCTCAGAAGCAAGATAAATATATATTTTAGAAGCAAATCGGCAATGGCAAAAGACTAGTAATTCTCTTGGTGCTAGTGCTAGTCAAGTATCTTTTAACAGTGGGAGAACTGAAATATCTCTTGAGCTTATTGGACCCCTGCCTTAATGAAATCTTACCTTGTCTAATGTTTACTATAGTACGAGATTATAATTCCAAGGCAAGAATTGTGGCTTGCCACTGTTATAAAAACCCTGGTCATGGTTTTATCTGTTTTTCTTAGTCCCAAGAGAAGTATATAAAATTTTGCTAGAGGAAATGACAAAATAATAATAATAATAATAATAATAATAATAATAATAATAATAATTGAGACTTTGTATGGAGTTCTCCAAGTGTTTTGAATGTTGAGGGTTTAAATATCAATGTCTCAGAGCTTGCAGCAGCCCATATGCCCTTTTAAAAGTTGGGGCTTGTGGCTCTAAAATTTTAAGAACTGTGGTTGTTAATTTAGCTGTAAGAAGAACTGGCACTTATCATCTAGCATTGAATAGGTTCTATGTTTCGCAGAAAGTGGTCCTCGTCATCAATTCAGAAGACGCTTTGAACTGCTCTTTTGTATTGACTCTTTCAACCGTGTTATTTGATTTCATTCGATTTTTTTAAAAGACTGCATAATACTTCAATTCCCACTTTTTAGATATGCTGTTAAATTTTGTTTCTTTAACTTAAATCCCTATAGATACATATATACAATTTCATATGAGAGACTACTAGAGAGTTTTAAAATCTTTAAATTTGTTGGAATCACGAACAATTGTCAAGAGGCAGTTGAACTTTTCTTTTTATACGAAACTTTTATCTTATCAAAAATAAACTAATATAGTGTATTATTCTAAAATTGAGAGTTACTTTCTGCTGTAGTAATGACAACAGGGCATGGGAGTATATAATGTTGTATTGCAGTTAGCTTTTTATATATCCGTAAAGCAAAGTAAATTAGAAATTGAGAGTCACTCTACATGCTTCTTCCCATCTCAGTAAGCCATTAACATTAGTGTGTGAGAGAGAGGAGGGAGTTATAATATGGTGACAAGATGCAAATACATGAGGAACGTTGTATGAACTCATCTATTCTCTCTTGAGATATTCAATTTGTTCATAACTGATTTATCCCAAAGCATTTAAGTTTCAAAATAGTGCATTTTCTATTATGTTTTCATACATTCATCACTTCTCAATATTCATGGTGGTCGGATCGAAGAGACGGAAAGATGAAGATGTGGGCTATGTATTGGTGTTGGCTGGTGAAGATGAGGTTTACCGCATCAAGGAAGAATATTGATAAGAACCACAATTAGCCTTTCGAGAGGGCTGTACTCTCCACAATACGGTTTTCACTTACTATTTTGCATGCCCAATCCTTTTCCCAATTTCTTTATTTATAAGCTACTTGTAACTGTTTTTCTCTCCCTTTTTTACTCTCTAAAAGGCTAGTTTTCCACCCACTAGTAGGTTATTCTTCTTCTAGGTCCTTCTAGAATCCCCAACCCACCATTTATAAGCTACATGTAACTGTTTTCCCCTCCCATTTTTCCACCCACTAGTAGGTTATTCATCTCTAGGTCCTTCTAGAATGCATGAGGTGGATAGGAGCCTATCAATACCCCCAGTTTCCAAATCCACCTTGTCCTCGAGGTGGGAGTCGAGGAAGTGTTGGTGGTGTCAATTGCCTGCTCTTCCATCGTCACGATTTTGGTGGGGAAGATTTCTATCCCTTTTGAAGCCCACTGATTGGGAAAAGTAGCTAGCATGGTGTATTTGGGTCCAGTTGAGTCTTAAGCTGTCATACCCACTTGATTTTTAACTTCAATTACTTGGGTCATCTTCATGATAAAACCCAACTTACTGGGCCCTAAAAGAGAGACTTCAGCGCATGTGTCTGATTTTAGCCCGAGGAAAATACGTGGACTGTAGCTAATAAGTGGGATGTTCGAGTTAGTTTTGATTCTGGATGGGCCGAAACATAAATGGGCCTTTTTTAAATACTTATTTCGGCTTTCTTCTTGTTGGCCCACTTCCCAGCCAAAGTCCAAATCCATCCAATCCAATAATTTCCATTTGTTCCTCTTCTCCAGATTCAGCCGAATTGTATAGATCATTTCCATCTCCGATCTCTTCTCCTTTGGCAATGGTGATGGTAAGATTTCAATTAGTTTCTGATTTGTTCCGACGATGGTTTCCTCCTAGCTGTTTTGTCGGGCTTCACTCACTTCAATTTCTTCAATTTTTGGTGGGATTTCAAAATTAATGGTGGGCTCCGACGAAGTGACTGCGAACTCATTTTCCTTCCTGTTCGGCTCCTTCCGGTTGTGTGTGATGCGGCTAATTACTCCAGCTTCCTCCAATTTTGGGGGAATTTCAGAGGTGAAGGTGAGTTCTAGTGACAGGATTCCGACTGCTGTTGCAGGTTTTACAAGTGATAATTCAACTGTTGAATATTTGATGTTATGGACTTGTGGATCTTAAATGGATCATGAGTGGAGTGGGCTTGTTGCATTAATTCATTCCTATCTTCAATCTTTTCGGCCCACTCCAAAATCAAATCTATAGGTTTATTTTGTAAGAATTTCAGTCCTAATTTCCAGCCCTTTGCCTTCTATTGATTGGGCCTTCTCCAAGGCCTCCTTAGCTGTTATAGTCAGCACATCGACATAATCTTCTTCCCTTTTGTTAAGGCGGAATCTCCATCTTCTTCGACGTGTTTTGCAGCAACAAGCTAGATTCAAAAACCTCCGGCGGAGTAGAAACCAATAGCTCCTCGTCCTCTTTGATGGTGCCTTGTTGAGGTGGAAGGAACTTCCAATCCGTGACCTCTTGAGGTAAACCAAATCTGTCAATCATCAAACCCTTCAATTCTCCCCAAATTTTCACCGACCTCTGTCGATCGACCTGCTGAAACCTATCCCATGCTTTGTGCCCAAAACACGCCGTGGCAACCTCTATTTTCTTTGCTTCCGATAACTGATTTTTGGAGAAAATCTTCTCTACCTCCGACACCCACCATTCCGTGTTTTTCTCGTAGAATATTGGTATTTTTAGTCTACCTTGCACATCCAGCCCCGAATCGTCGTCTTGGCCTCCTTCCCTTTGCATTATCAACTTCTCCAACCAATTGAAGATTGTGCTCCATCTCTCCTCCAGTTGTTTGCTGAAATTTGCTTCCATTGGCCCCAGGTCCCAGGTTCAATGCTTTGATACCAATTTGATAGGAACCACAATCAGCCTTTCAAGAGGGCTGTACTTTCCACAATACGGTTTTCACTCACT
>CAIGRH010181658.1:0-11963 GCA_903798295.1 Fraxinus nigra | reverse complement strand
TCTGAAAATTCAGTGACCGTTTTGAAAGAAATTTCAAACTTCAGTGACCGTTTTGGAAACTTTGAAATTTCAGTGACCGTTTTGAAATTTTTAGGTAACTTCAGTGACCATTTGTGAAATTAACCCTTTCTTTATTATCAATGACTCAATAGTCATTAAATAATTAATGATAACATTGAAAATAATACGCATTTCTTGAATGAATAATGCTATATATGTACAAAGTTGAGAGGACTTTGCTTTGTGTACATAATTATTGTATATAGGAGTGTTCATAACCCTCACATGGGGTGGGGGCCCACATTTTTGTGGGTCACATCTCATGTAAGGGTTATGTACACGGGCCCACATTTCATGTGAAGGTTATTTACACGTTTATGTACAATAATTATGTACACTTAGCATTTTTCTTGAAATTATCATGCAATCTCGCCTCGTGGATAATTCTCACTTTGTCCACACTTAGTCCATAAAACATTAGTTTTTATGAGTACTTGCAGTATATGATATGTTTTATAATTGTGTATTTATAGTCATGGAAAGATAGATGGAGCAACATACTCTATTTTAGCTATTCATGAATGTGAATACAAATGTTATGCTTGGTACCTTAAACTATAGAAATAAATAGATCAATAGACAAATTGTGGGTTATCGAGGAATGAGAAAATTTATGAAACATTGAACTAGTAAAATTGTAAATTCTAGCAAAATTCAAATAATTTGACACAATTAAGGACCAACGATAATATTTTTAGTACTTTCGGAATATAGATCTCAATACTTTGTCATTTTAAAATTTTCATGTGTATATGTCCAAGTTATTTAATATATATGTCGATTTAACATTAACGGGGAGTCATCTGGGTCTACTAGAATTTTTTTCATTGGGTCCACATTTGGAGTTGCTTTCATTGTTCCCAACTTTTCACTTCCCACATCGGATACTCACTAGAATATTATATGATCTACAATATATAAATAGATTGGTCAAGAATTGGATAAAAACTTTTTTGTGCCCTTTAATTCTAGGATTTAGAAGTTAACTAATAGAAAAAATTTATCTTCCTAATTTTTTCAATTTCGAATTGGATTATCGAATCGAATATCCGATGACATAACAAATCAGATATAGAGTTAACAATCAAATCTATGTTTGATTATCGGATTAGGTCGGATATAAGCAGATCTAATCCATATCCAATTCATTTACAATCCTACTTGTTGATCTTACAAGTTGGATGTGGCTACATGCCCTAAGATGGTTATAGTTTCAAGAACATATAGTGCCCATCTTCTTTTATTAGGATAAGAAATGATAGAGAAAAAAATGTCTCAAGCCAATATTTAAGCACCAGTCTCTATAGTGAAGTAACCAATGCCATAATCCTTAGCAAGCTCAAACAACCTTCTAACAAAAGGGCGGATGTACTCAAAATCGACACAAGTGAGTAAGTAGAAAATAACTAGGGGTACAAGACAACTCCCTCTAAGAAGTTAGCGTAATAGCACCAGAACTTCAGGAAAAGGGTTGCATCCTCACAAAGGGGTTGTATTGACCAGGTCGACACTACTGTTTATTCGAGATACAAGTCTCCACAAAGTCAAACATGGTTACAAAAAATAGTTAATTTTTATAATAATTGTATAAGATATTGACCCATAAATAGTTGAGATATTTTCACACACACACACACATATATATATATATATATTAAAAAATCTAATGAGCACTTATATTCATTTTATGCAGAGCAACAATGACATGACATATCAATTTGTTGACAGAATTTGAGATCAAACGTGTATATATCCGCTTAAATGTGGAATGACTCAAATAATGGCTAAATGTGTTGGGGGATTTGAAATATAATTTTAGAATAAATAATGTTATCAAGCAAAAATAGTGTTATTATCTCAGTATAGGAATATATGACTCCTTTAATTAGACATATTATTTAGTGCCACTTAGATTGTTGTTTTAACACCTTTAATATTAAATAGAATTACTATTTTAGAATGGAACTTGATCATAAAATTGATCCAACAATCATTGGTGGCACTGAAGTCTGAAGTGGTGCAGATTTTTCATTCGCGCTATATCCAACTGCTAAAAACTAGATTTAAGAATTTATGATACGAAAAGTACACTACCCGAACTAATATCCAACACCGAAAAGGCAGAATAACGTGTTCGAGCTTTGTTTTTTCGAGGTCATCTTCTTCTCTTATTTCAAGTTTTTCTTCATTCTTGACGTTTTCAATAATCTAAAATGATAAATCACTGCATTAGAGATAAGGCAACCATCAAGTAGATGAATCAAGATTTAGTAAGACTCGATAGGATTTATGGTACGAACTTCACATTTTGGCAAGATAAATTAAAATTCTTATTGGCAGACTTCAAAATTTTCTACATGCTTGATCCCAACTTGGTTCCAATTCAAGAACCGAGCGTGACAGACGTGACAGGAGTAAAGGTTGAGCATAAGATATAAGCCAAGAAGATGAACTTATTTGTCAGGGTCATATGCTTAATTCACTCTCAGATCGATTATGCGACTTCTACACACTTCTTCTGTGAAAGAGATTTGGGAGGCATTTGAGAATTATTACAAAGTCGAGTAACAAAAATCACTTTGGCCTAAATGTCAAACAATGAAGTTTGGTCATGATTTCCTATCCTTGAACCAATTATAGAATAAAGCAAACATGTAGCACTAGTTATTGAACTTGCTATTGAGTTTGTACTTGTTGACATCTTCTCCTCACACTTTTTGTCGCCTCCAATGGTAGTGGCCCCTCTATTTGTAGTTGTTGACATCTTCTCCGCGCACTTTTTTGCCGTTTCCATTGGAGGTGGCCCCACTATTTTGTAGTACCAAATCTCATATGTATTCTTCTTTGCAAAGCGGATAAGAAAATTGACATGAGCCTACTTGATATGTTGGTACATTAAAAAATGACGGTGATATACATCCCAACAGTAATAATCGTGGTAAAGCCACCTTTATGTGAGTTCATGAAAAATTTTGTTGGCATTTTTTTCTGCACCGTTGACGTGGACAATAGAAGTCGTGCTCACTCGCGTTCTCTCAAACTAATTCCATCACACGTGAACTGATCGTCAATCGATAATATCTTGGATTTGAACATGGGAGAAACTTTATAATACGAAATAAATATGTTTAGGCTCCGGCGAAATATATAAGATACATTACACAATAATGAACAACCGACTAATAGCCAAACTCAAGATTAAGATCACACCTCAAACATTAAGATTAATAAAAAGAAGGATAATGTATGAAATGCAGTTGATATATTTATTATAGCTCTTTGGTTTTAAATGTTTGAGGTGTAATCTTGATAATGAGTTTGGCTCTTAGTCGGTCATTCTGTAATTTATCTCATATATTTCGTCTGTGCTCGAACACATTTGTCTTGTATTAAAAAACTTCTCCCATGTTAAAATCTAAATATTATCGATTGACAATCAGTCATCGTGTGTTGGAATTAGTTTGAAAGAAAGTGAATAGGCCAGACATCTATTGTCCACATCAATGTGCTGGTGAATCTGATGCTTAACTAAGGCGGAATTCATAAAATTCTTTTACAATGATTGATTGAATTTTTGTAATGAGTAGAAATGTCAATCTTGTTAGCATAGGTTATAGGGCGACTTCCTACTTTTGAGGACATTTAATGTGCCACAGACTAGTGGAATCAAAATTGATACCTAAGATAAGATGTTTCGATAAAGAAGATAAGACCACATGTTCCCCATTCCTATGGACACCATTTTCACATGTAACACTATAAATATCCCCCATTTGTGTTGATTTGTACAAAAAAAATATGATAAATGTCAATGTTTCCCTCTTATTTAGAGGCAGCCCTCCCAAGAGCTAACAACGATATCCAACCCATGGTCGTTTGCCAAATGGGGGATCGAACTTATAGGTCCTTTACCCAAGGGTAAAGGTAGTGCAAGCTTTGTTATTGTCGCTATTGATTACTTCACAAAATGGGTTGAAACCGAACCTTTGGCCAAGATCATAGAAGCCAACACTTCCAAGTTCTTGTAGAAGAATATTATATGATGGTTCAAAATTCCTTATTCAATTGTCTCAGATAATGGGCATCCGTTTGATAAAAAAAAGTTAGGGACCTGTGTAAGGAGCTTAAAATCAAGAAGCATTTTTCAACACCTTACCAACCCAAGCAAATGGACAAATAGAGACTGTAAACAAAACCATTAAGTATATTTTAAAAAGAAAGCTCGACGCCTCCAATGGAGCATAGGTCAAGGAACTGCCACAAGTATTGTGGCCAATTCGGACTATAAGCCAGACCACAACTGGAGAAGATGTGAGCTTGATTTTCTCTATGAAAAAAAGGATGAGTCTCAAATGAAATTAGCTAAATATCAATAGAAGATGACTCGCTACTACAATGCAATGGTTAAGAAAAGGTAGTTTTGAGTAAACGACCTAGTACTTCGGAGAGTTTTCCTATCTACCAAAGAGCTAGGGGTAGGAACCTTAGGTCTAAACTGGGAAAGTCCATATCGTGTCAAAGGAGAACTACGGCCCGACACTTATTAGACAGAAGACCTAGATGGAAAAATGCAACCTCGCCCATGATATATAGAGCATCTTAGAATATACTACTACTGAATGAGTTTTACGGTTGGAGGAATTTTCCTAGCCCTTGTAAATATTTTGAAACGATCCAATAAAAGTACGTTTTGCCCAATACATCTAAAGCACAAGCCTCCCATAAAAAAGTTGAGCGTCATGGGTGAAACCTTTAAACCATCCAATAATAGGAAAGCATGGCCACCTTAGAGATGAGGATCGGATCCCAAAAAGGATTACCTCATTAATTTTTCGAGGCGTACAACGCAAGCCTCCCACGAAGAAACTGAATGTCATGGGATAAGCCTCTACATGGGTGAACCATCTACCATATGGAGAAGCGTGGATGCCTCGGAGATAAGGATCGAATCCTAAAAAGGATTACCACATTGATTCTTCGAGGTGTATAACACAAGCCTCCCATAACGAAACTGAATGTCATGAAAAAAGTTCTTATATGGGTGAACCATATACCATGTGGGGAAGTGTGGGCGATTAAGAGACGAAAATCGGATCCCAAAAGAGATTACCTCATTGATCCTCCAGATATAATGCACAAGTCACCAAAGATGAAGCTGGACGTCATGTGAGAAGCTGCTACATGGTTGAACCATGCACCATGTGGAGAAGCGTGGGCACCTCGAAGACAAGGATCGGATACCAAAAATGAATTACCTCATTGATTCTCTGATGTATACAACACAAGTCTTCCATGACGAAGCTAAACATCTTGAGAGAAGCCCCTATATGGGTGAATCATCCATCATGTAGGGAAGCGTGAGCGCTTCGAAGATAAGGATCAGATTCCAAAAGGGATTACCTAATTGGTTCTCTGAGGCGTACAACACAAGCCTCCCATGACGAGCTAAACGTTATAAAAGAAGCCATTACGTGGGTGAATCATCTACCATGAGGGAAAGCGTGGGTTCCTTGGAGACGAGGATCGGATCCAAAAAAAATAAAAGTATTACCTCATTAATTCTTCGAAGCGTACAACAGAAGTCTCCCATGACGAAGATGAATGTCATGGGAGAAGCCCTTACATGAGTAAATCATCCACCATGTAAGGAAACGTGGACGTCTCGGAGATGAGGATCGGATCCCAAAAGGGATTACCTCATTGGGTTAAATGAATTTTTCTACTATGATGCATATATTTGGAACTATTTATTATATTAAAAATTGTGAAAAGTTACGTGTTAGGATTGATTTATACTTATTCATGTAAAACTTGATATTTTTTAGTACAAAACTTATGGTTTGTATCATGAAAGAATAATTTGATTCAAAAGTTGAATAATAAAAAAATTAAGTAGTGGACCATAGATTTAGTCTAGATAACCACTAAATTATACATCCTTAAATCAATGTTAGTTTGAGATATTGAAATGAATGTGAATTCTATGTGTGCTAAATTTTGTATGAATTGTCTAAAATCAATAAGATGAAAATTAGGTGAATAAGTTAAGTTAGAGGTTGATTTTTGAGAATAAATATTTAATAAGGGGCATAGCACATATCATTAAAAAAATATAGAAAAAAAATACTTGATGTTGTTTTATTGTGAAACTTCTCTTTGTAATATTTATAACTCGAGTTATTAAACATGTAACGGTATCTAACAATCTGGTGCCCTATAGTCATATGACTTGAGAGTCATCGGACGAAAGCTCGTTATAAGGGTTATTTAGAAAACTTAATGGAGATGAGTCCACACAAAAGATGAGAAAAAACAAACAAAGAAAAAAAATATAAAAAAAATTGCTACATGTTTTGATCAAGCTCCAAATATTTATTTGAGAGAATTAGACTTTTGACAATGTATTATTAAGCTTAATTGATTTCTAGATGTTGAATCAATAAAAAAATAAGAAGAATCCTCATTTGTTGAAATGTAGAGATGCAATTAGTAAGATCTAATCAAATTAGAGATGATGATGATTAATATATAAATTCAATCTTAGATCACACCTTAGGGGAGAGTTAAATAAATAAGTTTGGGGCGGCGAAACTTACGAGAAGAGAAATGATAAATTTGATTATCCATGGTTGGGATTTGAACTACTTTATGAATTATACTTGATGAATTTTCACACACATACGTCAATTTTGTATGGTATAAGTAAAAATCAATTTTTGAATTGTGATTTTGTTGAAGTTCATAATTTTAATACATATATTGTAATCCTGAGACCAAAGAAAAATTGTCTAACCATGTGTGTTTAAAATTCTTGTTTATGTTAGGTTATATTTTTGTTTGAAGACAAACAAATATTCAAGTTTGGGGCGTTTGATTAGTGTATTTATTACACTTATTTAGTCATTAAATTAGAGTATTTAATAGTGATTTGGATGAGTTATTGCTTAATTATGCATTAATTATGTTGTTATGTTGAACTTAATAGAAATTGGTGGAATTTGAAGAAAGATACGAAAAACGGGCAAAACGAAAGAAATTCAAAGTTTGGGGACTATGTAAACATCCAATAGTTGATTCGCACCACAAAAAGACGATTAAAGATCATATGGATAAATTGGATGCAATTGGAGGTCAAATGAGTAAAATATAGTGGAGTTTTTTCACAAATCAATTTCCAATTGAAGAAGTTATGCTCCGAATTTTTAGTTTCAACTTGAGATCCATATTTCGAATAGCAAATGTTCGAATTGGACAAATTGTTTTTCTAGAAGAATATTAGTCATTTGAATTATTTTTTCAATGCATTTTAGATCAGCTCAGTCGAATATCTTTAAATAAAGTTATGGTCAAAATATGTAAAGCTGCTCAGGGACCAACCGAAATGAACTTGCGCGCGGAGGCCATTTTTGCATATGAATTAGCAGTTTCCTTTTGCAATTCAAAATTTTTTGGAACCCAAATTGGACGCGATTTTGATATATTTTCTGGTTCTTATAAATAGAGAACGAGGGTTACACATTGAAAAAATCTCTCTTGCCTCTTCATACCCAATAATCATCCAGAACAAGAGACTAATTACTATATTTTGAGAAGTGAGATCAAACCCTAGCAAGAATTGAAAGTTAATTACATCAGAATTTTGAAAAATTCAATCTTAGGTTTGAAGATCAACATGTTTTGAATTATTTAATAATTTGGGTGATATTTTTCTTGTAATTTATATATTAATATGATGAGATAAATCCATTTTTGTATTGGATGACGATGAGCCCTATTTGTTATTTGTTTTAATTAAAGATTAGTTGTTTATTTTAATTCTTGTGTTTCTTGATTAATTTTGCATACTCATTAAAATTACGAGGTTCGACCTAAATTACATCTAGAGGTGGATGAATAGGTGATTATGTGGAATTAAAAATTAGTAATTAAATAGCAACAAGTCATTTTTAATAATTACTAGATGATTAATCAAACATTCCAATTTTTCTATGTTGAATTACCGCAGTTATATGAAAACAGTAAATAACACACAGAATGATCACAGAGAAACCCTAACTAGATAAAAAATCCCGACATTTTGCCCATAAAAATCCATTATAAACGAATTTTGAACTTACAGTCTACAATACACGACTACCACTAGTAATTTTTGTTCTCTTGAAGCACACGATTTTTTTTCTCAACTACTCCATTTTGTTGTAGAGTAATTGGTGATGTGAACTCGTGCTAGATTCCCTCCTCTAGGTAGAAATTCTCAAGATTAGAGTTTTCAAACACTTTTCCATGATCACTCTGAATTCTAGATATGGTGAAATCTTTCTCATTTCTAAGACTTTTGCACAAAGATATGACAAGACTAAATACCCCAGATTTTTTTCTCAACAGCTCAATCCATGTGTATCGAGAGAAATCATCTATCACAACCAAAATATAGTGTTTATCACCAAAACTCTCGGTCCTAGATGGTCCCATTAAGTCCATACAGAGTAATTCTAGCGTCTTGTTTGTCAAGATTTTAGAAGTTTGTTTCTGATTTACTCTAAACTATTTACCTTGTTGACACGGTCCACACAAAGTGTTTTCATTATTTTCAAGTTTAGGTAAACCATTAAGAAGTTAATTCTTAGCAAGTTTAGACAAAACTCTTATAACTCATATGACCAAGGTGTTGATGCCACAATTTCGTCACATCAATCTTGGCACTGCTACACACATAGTTAGAATTATGAAGAACTCCATAACAATTATCATAAGTTCTTACACCTTCGAGGACAACGTTACCAGTAGAATCATACACAGTACACCTTTTCTAGACAAAACTAACCTCAAAATTAGCGTCACATATTTGGCTAATGCCTAACAAATTAGACTTTAAACCTTTTACATAAAGCACATCTGAGATATCAAGTAATCCAGATATACTAATAGTACCTTTACCTAAGATAAGTGTAGTAGTCCTTTCTCCAAAAGTAACCATACCGCCATTTCAATCATCAAGACTAGAGATCAAGACTTTAGTACCATACATATGTCTATAACATGTACTATCAAGATACCACATAAAGTTATTTTGAGCTTTAAGTGCAACATAGGCAACATAGGAAGATCATTTTCTTTAACCCAAACTTTCTTAGAAATAGAAGTGATTCTAGTTAACTGAGTCATTATCTCAGTTAAGTAGCTAATCTGATTGGCGAGGAAGTTAACCTTGCTTGAGATATCCTGATTTCTATTACTAGTCGCGAGTTTGCGACACTTAGGTCTTGTGTGTCCCAGTGCACCACAATGGTGACAGGTGGGAATAAACCTAAGTTCAAACCTACGTGGAGGTTGTCGTTGATTTATAGGACGATTGGTCTTTCATTGTCTAGTAGGCCTCGAACCTAAAACAGTTTTGCCCTTGGGTTCAAGATTAGCAGCATTCCTAATTTTGTTGGTGGCTGAGACAAACGTGTTCTTGGATGTACTAGTAGTAATATTGCTATTTTGAACATATCCTAGACTGTACCTATTTCCAGTAGGCTTTTTCATTCCCAACAGATTATCGATTTTCTGAGTACTACTCATGATATTTAACTTTAGCTTCTAAGTTCTCATTAACAAGTTTCAAATCACTCAAATTTTTGGTAGAATCCTGGAGGTCAGCTAAGAGTTTCTCTCTTACTTTTTCAAGTTCATTAACGTTTTTCAATACGACTTTATTGACCTTCTAAATTTTAAGACTTTCTTCAAGTAGTTGTCGATAAGACTCGTGAATATCAGTTTCATCCTCAAAGTCATCCTCAGAATTCTCACTATGATCTTCATTCTCCACCCTTTCACTTTCCTTATCAGACTCAATCTTAGTTATAGATGTAAAAGTCATAAAATTTTGTTCATCCTCTCCGCCAGAGGTATCACTCTGAATACTCGAATCTGATTCATCATCACTCAAGGTCACTGCTAATGCCTTACCCCTTCCTTTATTCAAATTCTTCTTCAAGTTAGGACATTCATTCCTATAGTGACCATTTGGGTTTTCTTCCTAGAAGTCCTAGGATTATTCTTATCACACTTATCTTTCGAAAACTTTCTAGGGACATCATTTTTCATATCTTGAGGTTTTTTCCTATTCCTCATCATTTTTTGGAACTTCTCAACAAAATATGCTATTTCATCATCTATAAAGGTCTCAACATTAGTAGACTTGTTCTCTTCTTCCCTAATGGTATTCATGGCTATGGATTTAACCTTCTTCAGTTGGGTGAGTCCAAAGGTTTGGAGGGATTATACACGTTGCTCTATCTTAACTGCATCTAAGTCCTTACTTTCTTCAATAGGGTGATCTATGTCTAAACCTTTCAGGTATGAATCTAAGGACTTTTCTAACAATTTTAGACTTGGGAATCTTCTTACCTAGGTTGAAGCTAGAGTTTACTATGTTATCAAACTTCACGTAGAATTCATCAAACGATTCACCGCCCTTCATTCTAATTTCTTCAAACTTATTGGTTAACATCTGTAGTTTGAAGTTCTTAACAGTTTTGGTACCCTCGTGTGTGGTCTCTAAGATATCCGAAAGCTCTTTTGCAGTTTCAAACATCGACACTCTCATAATCTCCTTTGCAGACACAGCTATAAATAGGGCATGAAGCCCTTTACTATTCCAATTGCATTCATCTAAATTTGCTCTTGTCCAATTAGCAATGGGAGTGATGATTACTTCATTATTAACCGTAGAACTAGGTGCAGCCCAACCATTTACAACACTAAGCCAGATACACTCATCTAAGGATTTAAGGAATGTTCTCATTCGAATCTTCTAGTATGCATAGTTGTTTCCGTAAAAAAAAAAAAGGCACGGATAGTGACTGACTCATCTAGATTAATTTATGGGCTAGGAATCGAGATGTGATTCTGATACCAATTGAAGTTACAAGGTTCGACCTAAATTACACATAGAGGGGGTTGAATAGGTGATTATGCGGAATTTAAAATTAATAATTAAATAACAAGTTACTTTTAATTATTTCTAGATCATTAATCAAATAGTCTAATTTTCCTATGTTGAATTATCGCAGTTATATGAAAATAGTAAATAACACACAAAATGATCACAGATAAACCCCTACTGGGTAAAAACTCCGGGCACTTTGCTAATAAAAAATTTACTATAAACGAATTTTGAACTTACAGTCCACCAGACACGACTACCACTGATACTTTCTAACCTCCTGACTGTAATTCCCACAACCCTCATAGATTGTGTGCTCCTGCACCAACTTTCGACTTTATGAATTCGTCTATCTTCTGTAAATCAACGAAGAACTCCCGTTCTCCAACAATTGGAACTCTAGTCACCTTCCCTTGATCTTCAAACATCTGATAGATATTTAGGAAGTAACTGTTTGGTATTTGGATTATATTGATTTGATGTTTTCACCGTCAAGAATAAATTAAATTATGAAGGTTGAAAGCTTATAGACGATTTTGATGAAGAGGATATGAAGCAATATGTGTTTTCTCAATGTTCAACCTTCTAAAAAATCATTCAAAGACTTTTTAGTATTTATACTGTAGGTTTAAGGTTGAATAAGCTGAAAAAAAAGTCTTTAAAATGCAAATTAAAATTCTTCAGATAACCATGTCGCTCGAGCGAAGACAATGTAGCAGGCGGGCGATAATGTTTATGTTTCTGCCGCTCGTGCAAAGTCAGGGCGACAGTCTTGCGAAATTGCGGCACCGTTTTTTTTTGCCTTTTTTCCATTCTCGAACCCTAAATCTAATATAACTCAATTTATAATATTTGCAACTTAAATTTTACAACATATTAATTATAATCTTATTTGTTCACAGACTTGCCAATTACATTTAAAAATCTAACACTCATTGTATTATTCAATTGATTGGCAACCAATTAGATA
>CAIGRH010181649.1:0-14567 GCA_903798295.1 Fraxinus nigra | reverse complement strand
CAGATTATTTCGAGGTCACAGATCAATAAATTTGTACGTCACAAATTATTTTGAGGTCACAAATTTTTAAATTAGTTGGTCACAGATTATTTTTGAGTCACATATTATTAAATTTTTAGGTCACAGTTGAGTAATTTGTCACAAATATTACCAAACATTTGGTCACAGACTACAGCTGCTACCACCAATACTTGGTTACATGTCACAGATAGACCAACACAAACTAACCAGCCACAAAACACACGATAGGACAAAAACTGAACCCCAACAACAATATATCCGCCATCACCACCAACAGTCAACCACCAACAATAGATCCGCCATCAACAACATGATACATAAACAGCCAACCACCAATCCGCCACCACACAGATCCACCAACAACAAATAACAACCACCAATCCGCCACTCCACAAGGTGGTCGACAGCGAAATGGAGAGGGGAGAGGGGAGAGGAGGAGGAGGAGGAGGAGGAGGGAGAGAGAAAGAGATGATGGGGTAGTGAGTGAAAAATTGGTTTATGATTTTTATATATCACCTGATTTTTGAAAAATAAAGTGTGGCCCCTGATTTTTGAATTCTAAACTTTAAACCTCTGGAATTATGTAATTTCCATATTTTACAACTATATATTCTCCAAAAAAACCACTATTCCAAAACTCATTTTTCTCTAAATTTTCATTAAAATAGAGCTCAAACAAGGATTTAAACAGTACAAAAAATGAGTTGAAAGATCAAATTAATTAATGGTAAAAGACAGTTGGATGATAAATTGAATTTTAAAATAGATAAAGGATCAAATTGATGTTAAACAATAGTTTGATGACCAAATTTAAATTTCTCAACAGTTTAAAGGATTTAATTAATGTTAAAGTACAGCTGGATGACCAAATTAGAATTTGTTATAGTTGAAGGATGACATTGATTTTAGTCTATGTTTGACCCCCATGTTTTTCAAGTGAAATGTTAGGTGTACAGAAAATGGTGTACAGAATTTTTAGTTACTTCCTTCGACGTGATAATTTTTCATTCATCCTTAGCCATAAAACAAAAATGTACCGTATAGCCATCAACATGACACTTGTAAGGTGCATGTGAACCAATTCCCCTGCACAAGGGCAATTGTTTTTTTCTTCTTCAAAAACTCATTTTTTAAGACTCATTTTAACCACACATTTTCCTATAAAATAATTTACACACAATCTAAAAATTTTCCCTTATTTTTCAACCACATATTCCCAACAAAACACTATTTCAAAATGCATTTTTGTCAAAAAATGGGCTCAAATAAGGGGAACAGTATACGTAAATCGAAAAACTTTTTGTTATTTTTTAACTACACATTCTAAAAAAAAAATCATTATTTTATAACTCATTTTTTCCTAAATTTCCATTAAATTGAGTCCAAACAAGCGCTTAAACTATAGTTTGATGACCAAATTCATATTTCATTAATAGTTGAAGGATTAAATCAATGTTAAAAGATAGTTGGATGACCAAGTTCAAATTTTCAAATAGCTAAAGATGGAATTGATGTTGAAGGATAGTTCGATGACCAAAATCAAATTTCCTAATTGTTGAGAGATGAAATTGATGTTAAAATAAAGTTGGATGACCAAATTCGGATTTCTCTTATAGTTGAGGGTTGGAATTAATATTAAATTATAGCTCCCTTTCCAAATTCAAACTATCTATTATTGTCATTTCCATCCTTCAACTATTAGAAACTCCGAGTTGGTCATCCATCTTTCTATTAACCTCACTTTCATAATTCAGCTATTGAGAAATTATAATTTGGTCATCCAACTATACTTTACCATCAATTCCATTTCGAACTGTTAAAAAAAATTCAAATTTCGTCATCAAACTATCTATTAACATGATTTCGATCCTTAACTATTAGAAACTCCAATTTCATCATCCAACTTTATTTTAACGTCAATTTCATCTCTTAACTATTAGGAAATTTGATTTGGTCATCCAACTATCCTTCAACATCCATTAAAACGTTCAAATATTAGGAAATTCTAATTTGGTCATGAAACTATACTTTAACATCAACTCTATCAACTATTGGGATATTCCAATTTGGTCATCAAAATATTCTTGAACCTCAATTGTATCCTTAATAGAAAATTCCAATTTGGTCACTAAAATACTCTTGACCTCAATTGTATCCTACAACTAATAGGAAAACCAATTTGGTCATCCAACTATCATTTAACATAAATTTAGTCCTTCAACTATTTAAAATTTAATTTTTTTTCATCCAACAATCATTTTAAATTAGTTCCACCCTTCAACTATTTGATACCACGAATTAGGTCATCCAACTATACTTTAACATCATTTTCAACCTTTAACTTTTAGGAAAATATAATTTGGTCATCCAACTATAGTTTAACATCAATTTCATCCTTTGACTTTCAGGAAAATATAGAATATTAATTTCATCCTTTAACTATGAGGAAACATGAATTTGACATTCAACTATACTTTTACATCAATTTCATCTTTTAAGTTAGCTCAAATTTGGCCATCCAACTATACTTTAACGTTAATTTCATCCTTCAACTATTAGAAATCTCGAAGTTGGTCCTCTAGCTATATTTTAGCATAAATTGAATCCTTAAAATATTAGAAAACTCGAATTTAGTCACCCAACTATACTTTTAACATCAATTTTATCCTTAAAACAAACATAATATTTTTGACCCTAAGCGTGTGTTTGAACTATATTATTTTGGAAGAATNCTTTTTCAAAGAAAGTTCAGTGCTTTTTGAGCTATCTCAGTATTTTCATACTCGATTTTAATGGGTGTTTTGTGTTGGTCGATCGTTTAATTTCATTTAAAATTCTTTATTTTTTTAATTGGGTTATTTTTTTGCTTTTTTCTTTTTAATATTTATTGTAATGTTTTTTGTTGTTTATATTTTGGCTTTATAAACCTAAGAGAAATTTCAAATCTACCCCCATTTAAACCAATTTAGGGTGTGTTTGAGCCACATTATTTTGAAAGAATATATTCTGAAATAGTAAATTGATGAAAAATGTATGATTGAAAAATAAAGAAAAATCATTAATGTGAAAAAAAATATTATTTTATTAAAAAATGTGTCATTCAAAACAACCACAGTCAAAATCATAACTCGTACCTAACTTGGCCTCAGTTCAAACCAATTTCAATTGGCAGATGGCAGGACAAAACCCGACTGCAAATCAGGTACTGTAGCCTGCAGGAATTCTTATTTGGGAATTTTAGTCGTCCCAAGCTTTTTGGGATCAGTGATTCGATGGATTAACGCGGTTCTTTCAAGTCATATTCTTGTCTGATTGAGGTTGTACAAGGATAAAAATGAAACCTCAACGTTCTTAACTGAGATGCGAGTTGAGAAACAAAGTAGGGTTCAGTTAAATCAGAGATCTGTTACGAGTAAGAAACAATAATGGTTCACTACCGACGCAATTCCCCTCTCAGAAACCCCTTAATCTGTAATAGAAAGCCCTCTTTTTTATCAATAACGATCTACGCCCTTCTTCTATTTGCTCTGTCAATTTTCGTTTTCATATTATCCAGCAAGGATATCTTGGAAGATGAACAGAAAAAACCTGTACCTTTGTTAGATAAACTCAAACCTGAACAGGTGCGTAATTTTCTTCTTCTGCTTCTGCCTCTTCTTCTTCTTCTTCTTCCCCCTTCTGGTTAAGGTGTTGCTTTTGTCTATTCGATAAAAAATGGGCTGTTGCAATTTTCCGGGTAAGTTTTGGATTGGATAATGGTAAAAGTCTTGATTTTGGTGAATTTCAGAAATGGGTTTTGCTTTTTATGCATCATCTTCGATCTGGTTTCGGAATCGTAACTCTCTAGCTTGAAATCTTCAAAATTTTAACAATATGGAATGCAGTTTTTTCCTTTTCTTAGTAAGTATAATTTTGTACTTCAAATTTAAATTGTTAAATTTAATTGATAATTCAGGAATTTGGTTGAATATCTCGGTACATAGATGTATAAAAGTAGACCTTTCTTGCGGTAAAGTACTTGATAGTTTCATAGGAAGACATGTAGATTGAAATTATATGGATTTCAGAGGTCGTGAAAACCGTGCAAATCTGCATACTGCATATTGAGAATATATCCTTTTTTTATATCCTAGTGCTCGAGCATCCAGAAGCCAAATAAGAGGCTGAATGTGGCTTATACCAGGCTACCGATCAAAAGCCTGTGGATGTGGTTATCGCCTAACAATCTTGAAATTATAATTGAATAGGGAAATAATGACTCAGGAATAAACTATTGGGAGGATAAAGTATTGAGCTTTGAATGTATTTTGTAGTTTTATCAAGCATGGAACTTGCTAACCAGTCCAAGATAATCGGCAATCTGCAGTATCAGTGACTGGCAAACGACTGAATGGTGCCTGGCTTACTGTAATCAAAATATGCTGTAAACATAACTAACATATCTCTAGAAGTGGACAAAAATAATGTAGCAAATTGTTGTTTAGATCAAGACTGACCACAATTCAGTGTATGACTGCTCTGTTATCTTTTCTGGTTTATTCTTTGCAGCTGGGAGACGATAAACTTTGGGAAGCTTCTTTTAGTCATGGTTTACGCCCATGTGCCAAGCCAACCTCTAAATATAAAGGTGAATGTCCTGCAACCTTTTCTTCCCTCTTTACATTCCTCTTTTTCTATCAATTAAACATATTTCCTTGAGACCTCAATTTACATTTTCAGTGGGCCAAGTCTGGGATCGCTATATAACTGTCAGAAGTAATGGGGGATTAAATCAAATGCGCACTGGTGTAAGTCATTTTTGTCAATTTCTTATTTTTGTTATTTCGTTTATTTATATCTTGTCATATTTGACCATTGTATATACAAAATTGATTTTAATGCTAACAAAACACTAAACTAACATTTCTGAGATGAGCTTTGAACCCAAAGCACAGCTGCACAGACGAATTGACAGAAATTCCACTTCAGATGAATGCCTTGAAATTCGGTTTCCCATTCTAGGATCTTCCACCTTTAGAACATTTCCAAGAGGCTCTCTATTTTTAAAGAGTATATTCTATCATTTGGAGAGCATCTATAAATTTAGAGAGTTAAAATTTTGAAGTACTCCAACAAACTCTTTATATTTAACACTTAATTTTACTACTCCCAAAAAATATTTATTATTTTTCTTTATCTTTTAATTCNACTAACATTTCTGAGATGAGCTTTGAACCCAAAGCACAGCTGCACAGACGAATTGACAGAAATTCCACTTCAGATGAATGCCTTGAAATTCGGTTTCCCATTCTAGGATCTTCCACCTTTAGAACATTTCCAAGAGGCTCTCTATTTTTAAAGAGTATATTCTATCATTTGGAGAGCATCTATAAATTTAAAGAGTTAAAATTTTGAAATACTTCAACAAGCTCTTTATATTTAACACTTAATTTTACTACTCCCAACAAATATTTATTATTTTTCTTTATCTTTTATTTTAACTAGTTTTTCTTTATATTATTTTATTGATATCCTGCATTGAAAATTGAAACTTTTTGAATGCATTTGGTTATAGAGAGTGGATTTGGCTTTCCAAATTTGGAGAGTCAAACTCACCCTCTAAATTAAAATATTAATTTAAAGAGTCTCTTGAAGTATGATTTTAAATGTTGACTCTTTAAAATAGAGAGTATCTCATGTTTAAATAGTCTCTTGGAGATGCTCTTACCGATTCACATTAAGGATCAAGCTGTTTGTCCTCACACCCAATACCACCTGTTTGGTCCAATAACTTGCAAAAACTCGATAAATAGATAAAAAAAATGTTAGCATCTATATTGACAAAATATGCCCCCAATTGAGACCCATTTTTTATGGAAATGTATTTTGAAAATAGTGATTTTTTTGGATGATGTGTGATTAAAAAATAGGGTAAGTTTTTTGGTTTCCACGTAAAATTATTTTATGGAAAAATATGTGGTTGAAAAAGAGTTTTGAAAAAAAATGAGTTGAGAGAAAAATGGGGCTCAAACAAGGGCTAGATGTGCATCACCTTTTATATTCTCTTTTCTGCAACTTTGCTCCTTTTCTCCATAATTAAATATCTTGATTAGAATTTACATGGAATTTTATACTAGAGTTGAAAATATGGATACTTTATGAGATGTAACTTTTCATTTTACCCTCAAAACTAATGGCTAGAAATTCTTACCAATCACATCATGTACTTTAAACAAGAGAGTTTTTGGAAAGAAAATAACTACCTTTGGTAAAGTGGTTATTATTAGCAGACATATAAGGTCTTTCACTTGTGGACAGAGGAAGCGATCTATTCACCTTAGATTTTGTTTTGATATGAAGTTTTGACGAGTATAATACTCGTAGAAAGCAACTGCTAAGTCCCTCCTCCTGGAGTCTCAGAAAAGAAGTCCCTAATATGGTATATTTTCTGTTCGTGGTGAGACATGAAGTGATTACCTCTATCAGAATTGTCAATTCCATTCTGCCAGAATGAATGTTTAGTGTAAATTATTATTAGTAACAATATTATTAATGTTATATGTTAATTACTTTTACCGTCTTGTTGTATATAGATAGCTGATATGGTGGCCGTGGCACGTATAATGAATGCTACATTAGTAATTCCTCAGTTGGACAAGAGTTCATTCTGGCAGGATACAAGGTCAGTTCCTGTACTGCATTGCTTTTGCCACTTCTCTCTCATTTCCATACTTGTCCCCCCTCCATACATGTATGTGCGTGCATGTGTCTGTGTATGCACATGGATTTATCATAAGTGCAGTTTATTTTATTATCAAATGTAATTTTTCTTGCTTATTTTGAAATTTGGTTCAATTTAATATTTATTTGAGATTTAGAATTCAATCTTTATAGTATCTCTACTCTAATGTGTTCATATGCAGTACATTTTCTGATATATTCGATGAACTTCATTTCATTAAAACTTTACAACAAGATGTGAGGATCGTGAAGGAGCTTCCAAAAGAATTACAAAATGTTCCTCGAATCAGGAAGCACTTCACTTCATGGTCTGGTATGAGCTACTATGAGGAAATGACGCAACTCTGGAAGGATCATCAGGCAAGTTATTCTATCATGTCCTTTTACCGGAATCCACAGAAATTAATGATTGTTTTATTCATTCAACAGGATTAGTATCATTTGTTGTTGTGAACTTCAGTATGCGGACCTTCTAATATGCATTCATTAGTAATACTATGAGATATAGGGTGGCTAAATAAGTCCCCCACCGCACACAAAAAAAGAAAAAAAGGTATATATATTCAGGAATAAAGTGCTCTGAAACTTTAAAACAAAGTGCAAACGAACACACGGTTATGAAAAATCTTCATCACGCATACGTGTTCATCAGCAACTTTTTGAAAATTTCAGTAATTTTTGTAAGTTGCTGAAAACATAAGTTAATTTGCTTGTTAAATTTGGCTGAATTAGCGCTGAAATAAGTTTTATTAATATTTTTTTTTATATATTTCAGCAATTAATCCAATTTCACAATATCAGATATCACCAACAACAATAAACTAAGCAAATTTTGAATTAATTTGGGTAAGCTAAATGGATACCTTGATCCAGAGCTACATTTATGGGGAGATGCAATGATTTTTTTTCCCCCAACGGCCTCTAATTTTGGTGTATCTCTCTCTCTTCTATCATATTCTATTGAGATTGCATTGATTTTGTCACTTTCTGAACTTGAATTTAGGGATTTTCAATACATGCCATGACTGCCAAAGTCGGCCTCCCCTTAATTTATCATCAATGGGTGCCATCTTATCTTGTTCGTATAAATTCTAAGTTCTTATTTTCATCCATTTCCCCCTACAGTCATATTAACATCCTACTTTACGTTATGCTCGTGCATTTTGTCCTCTAGGGACTTGACACTCAGCACTATAAAACAAATATATATAATTAGTAGTTTAGATGCAAAGGGACTGTAAAAGCTTCAATTTTTGGCTCTTTTGCATGTTATTCAAGGGCTGCACTTCAATGCTAAAGAAATGCTTAAGTGCACTTTTAACAACTATGCTCAGAGTTCGCTTATTGAGATTTTTTTGGTGATTTGCAGTTAATTCATGTTGCAAAATCCGATTCTCGACTTGCAAATAATGATCTACCTGTCGACATACAGAGGTTGAGATGTCGTGCGCTATATTATGCTCTGCGCTTCTCTCCATCTATAAATAGGCTGGGAAAGGTCAGAACCATCTCCCGCTCCTACCATATGTTAACTTTACAAACTTGCACCATGTAATCTTGTTATCATATATCCAAAATTAGAATGCTCTTCTGTGAATAAAAATGCAGAAATGAATTACGGAAAATGGTAATAATGTATTTAACTATCTCTTGAATATACAGAGTTCCCCATGAAAAAATCAAGTTTTTCGGGAGTTCTTGAAGTACTTGTTAATTTCTAACAAGAATCTCACATATAATTATATTTGTAAATATGACTTGAGTTTATGTATTTCTGCAAATTCATTTAAGAGGTCTTCTATGGGGATTCATGTTACATTAGGTTCTGAGCATAAATGTCGGTGATACCACAGAAGCTAGTGGAGAGGTTGAGATCACGTGCAGAAAGATACATTGCGCTTCACCTAAGATACGAGAAAGACATGCTTTCTTTTACTGGCTGTACTTACGGTCTTACTGATGCTGAATCAGAGGAGCTTAGAATAATGAGGTGAAAGACTTTTTGCAACTAATTACTTATTAACTTTTTATGCTGACGAAACACGCTGTGTGAAAATATTTAAGTTTCAGCTGAACTGATCAAATTAAATGTAAGGATACATTACCAAAATTTTAATTACACACACTGTGCTGGCATTTTTCTTTTCAATCTGCTAGGCAACTCAATCCTCTAATTCTTTCTCTCAGGGGCACTGCTTATTTTTACTATCCCCTCACCAACACAGCTACTTCAAAACTGCATGTGTTAATATCATGCCTCTTATATTTGGTTTTGTTAGGGAGAAAACAAATCACTGGAAGATCAAGAATATCAACTCCACAGAACAGAGAATTGGTGGTTTCTGCCCACTAACTCCAAAGGAGGTTGGAGTTTTTCTTCAAGCTCTTGGTTATCCATCGTCTACCTTGATATATATTGCTGCTGGGGAAATTTATGGTGGTAATGCTCATCTTTCGGAGCTCACTTCCCGGTTTCCAAATGTAGTTTTCAAGGTTGGTCGGTTTGGATGCTTTTCTATTGGTTTTCATAGAGTAATAACTGAAGTGCCAAGTCTAGCTGTAATATTATTAACCAAGGTAATACCTCGTTGATGACAGGAAATGCTTGCAACCGCAGAAGAATTGAATCTGTTTTCTAAGCATGCATCTCAAACTGCAGCACTTGATTATATTATCTCCATAGAAAGTGATGTTTTCATTCCATCACATTCAGGTAATATGGCAAGAGCTGTTGAGGGGCATCGCCGATTCTTAGGGCATCGGAGAACAATCACTCCAGACAGGTATTAATGTTGTTTAAACCTCATTTTTACATTATTTCAAACTTTCCTAGCGACCTTATTCTGTTGTCTAACTGTATACAACCAATATATTCCCATAAGTGAAGAAACTCGGAGAGCTTAAATTTTTTCTTTTCATAATTCGTAAAGATTTTTCATTCTTTTCTCTTCAACGAGCAAAAAGAATCCTCTGTTCTTTTATTGCTGTATGTGATAAAGTAAATTCTTTATTCATACTGAGTTGTCATGCTTTTAAAATTTCTCCTTTGTTTCGTTTGGTTAATATTCAAACATAATGTGCAGGAAAGGTCTAGTAGAATTATTTGATAGATTGGAAGCTGGAGAGCTTCAAGAAAGTTCTCTGTCTTATCACGTGAGGAAATTGCACAAAAACAGGTAATGTATTTGCATGACTACGTTTTTCTACTCCTTCCCACTTCTCTTGGATGCTTTGATGCAAGTCTCATTGCATGTTGAATGGAGCAGTTGAGAATACTTGAATTTTTTTATCCAAATCTTTCCTCCTAATTTATTAGAGCCGATTTGGATGTTAACAGGCCAAGACCCTACTCATTTCGATTTTCTACCTGTTTCTGTATGTTTGTTTTGTCACACATCTGTCTATTTACCGTGAAAACATCAGTGAGCTTGAACATCATTTTCTCGAAGTAATTTTTTGAAGTAGGAGAAAACATAAATGAAACCAAGGGACTTCCTGTTGAAGCATGTTTGACAGAGCTTAGAAAGAAGTAAAAGCTACTTTTCACTTTGTATTACTTTTTGTTTTCAAATATGTTCGAATATGCTAGTTCTTTTTTTTTTTTTTTCCTCTACTTCTAAGTAAAAAGGGTTCTCACTTTGATATTAACTCTTTATCTTCAACTTTGATAAACAAAATCATTTACCATGACTTACGTATACACGAGTTAACTTTTCGGGCTTAGCCAAATATGCTCATAGATGTTTGCACTGCTGTACTGCAAAGCCTTGTTATGGAGTTCTGTACAATACAATACAATACAATTTTGCATACCGGTTACATGTACATAATGATTTACATACACATGTGGTGGAATATGATTTGGTCATAATTTTTTCAACAAAAAAATAAAATAAAATAAAACTTCTCCACTCTTTTTGACGCCTCATCTATATGTAAACAATTATGTAACTCATTTATGTACAAGTAGCGTTATTCTTTGCATACCACATGAAATTATTGTTGCATACCACCCGAAAAAAAGGAGCTGACCACCAGACATGACCAAGACTTTTATAATTCTCGAGTATTATCAACATATATCTAGTAGCTAGTTAGTCAAGAATCTATATCAGACTATCGTTTTTCTCATTCCTAGCAATTTGCAGGCAAGGTGGACCTCGAAAAAGAGGAGGTGCCCCACCAGGGATCAAGGGTCGAGCACGATTCAGGCTGGAGGAATCTTTCTATCAGAACCCATACCCTGAATGTATATGCAGGTCCAAAAACACAATAATATGACAAGAGTTTCTATCAGGAGAATGTAGAGGAAATTGATTCTTTTCCATTTTAACCCTTTTGTGGACACATCCCGTAGTTCGGATTTATCTGTTGGAGTGAAATGTCAAATTTGATCAACCGAAAGAAGTATACGTGCGGAAGTCACCGCTGTATTGCATCAACTACTAGGAAGAATTTCTCTTTGTATAATCTTCGTACTCTAATATCCTAATCCTGATCTTTTCCCTCAAACATGTAACATGATGTCCGTATATTTCTCTTGATTCTGCAATTAAACTGACACTTTTTACATAGGGTTTTGATTGATCAGTTCAATTTTGTGTTCTGTTTAGTTCGGAAACAATTATAAGAACAATTTAAACGCCATTGGATTTGTCAACAAAGATCAGTTTCTTGGTCACATCCAGATACATTTAAATTATGGAGCACAAGATTTTATCAAAGACTACAAGTAAAAATAAGAATATTAATGAAATAAGTTATATTTAAAAATTAGTTATAAGTTTAACTTATTTCTAAACCCAACCAAATGTTACGTGTTTTACCGTCACAAATGCCAATGAGCTCCGACTTGTTCTGCGGTATTCACACGGGAACATGCAAGTCCAAAGATATAGTATGAACAGTAGATAGATTTTGCAAATCTTTCTATATATTTTGTCAAAAATCCCAAGAATCCAATAATTTTTAGGACCCAAATCCTGTCAGTCCTTAAAAAACATATGTTGAGAAATTGAGGTTATAATAAAAATATTCCAAATACAAAGTTACATTGAAAGAGTGTATGTGATCCGTGAGACTATTTTGGTTGCTTGACAGATTCCAAATAGACCTAATTCATGGGGGCTTTCTTGCCAAACAGACCCTTCCAGGCAATTACAAGACAACAACAAAAACATCTCAATTTGTAGTACATGTTCATACTAATCAACACGGAACACGGAATCCTATTCAAATGGAAATACTTAGCATTTTAAATCCTCAAGTCCACATCCAAGAACTACAAATTAAAAAAAAATGTAGACGAAAAACCCAATATTCTCGTAGAAGAAAGGATGAGGAAAATGAGGAGTAATATTGTGACGATAAGTACACCACAATAATGTATTTTTTTCATTTTTACTTTTTATTGGATTAGGATTATAATTGTAAATTTATTGTTGTGTATCTAGTTAATACAAAAATTAAATAAAAAAAAAATGACACTATATGGTCATTGATAGCGCTACCCTTTACCGACCATTTTAAAGATAGTAGTTAGTAACTAGTATCTTTTGATGTCTAAGAGCCATTTCCTTATCGTGGACCCCATTCAATTGGAAATACTTAATTGTGTTCCGACCCTATTCAAATGGGAACACGAAACCCTATTCAAATGGGAACACTTTGCATTAAATCCTCTGACCAAACTTAGTGTACACCAAAAGAAGCGGCCCCCTCGATTGTGAGGGGGGATGTAACTTGGTATACAAGGGGGGAAAAATTCTAAATCCTCAAGTGAAAAGCAGAAGAAGAAAAATTATTCTCTTGATTTGTCACCCACGATACAATTGTCCAACTAAAACGTTGTTGAAAATATGAAGAACCCCTTTCTTTTGGCCAATATATAACAACTTTAGTAGAAAGAAAATATGAAGTTGAAGTATATACGTGTACATATATTACTAGAATGTGAAGGGTACATATGATGCTGAGACTTAATAAGAAATTAAGTCTCATAATTAATTTTCTCATGACTTTAACTCATGAACTCCCATAATAATATTTTACATTAATCACAATAATAATGCCCATGAATATTATAGCAAGTAATAACTCACTACCTCAATAGGATCAAGTAACTCCATTATTTTACATTACAAGAATTATTAATCTAAAATGTAAAACAAATATTAATGACAAGAAAAGTCAGCCCCAAACTATTTTGTCTTTTAGCTGAAGTTGCATTGAAATAACAAAAGAAATTTCCACCACTCCAGCATCCTCATCTTAAATCCAAAGTAAAGCAGTCGTGGGAAGAAAGCTGAACAATTGAACAAAATGATCGACTCTAAAGCACCAATGCCATGGATAGGACTATACGCTGCTGTAGCATCTCTAATATGGACTCTTGCACTTTTGGCTGATGCATCGATCTCCATCCGCTATAGGAAATTATGGTTCCCCTGCAGATATTCTGCTCTCAATGCTGTTTCTATGACTGTGTTAGCCGTCGCAGTGAAATTGTCAATGGATCTAACTACCCCAATGGATAACATGTGTGATCAAGCCGCTAAAACTACTAGCACTGCTTTCTTGTGTGTTTCAACCACTCATTTCATGCCTTCTCTGGGATCCATGAGGAATAGAGAAATATTAGTGAACTTGATAGCATTGGGTATCCTTGTAGTGACACTCATCGTAAATGTTATCATCCAAGTATTCACAGGCGTGATTAAAGATGTTTTCCAAGTGGTGATTGTCATTATGATTGTTTATGCGTTCATTGTATTGAGTTCTTCTGCTTTAACGGTATTTACGAGTAAAAAGTATTTGGAACATAAGTACAACGAATTGAGTAAAAGAATTTCGGCAGAGGAACTACAAGGAGACGAATTAATGGACTTTGACAAGTTAAAGTCACGCGTGAAGAAGTACTGGGTGATGGCAGAAACAGGTAACCCTCAGTTTGTGATGGCACGATCTGAGGCCAGTGGTGTTTTATTCATGATCTGCGCCATTAGTTATTATGGATCAGTATCTCTAATAGACGATAAGCCGGCTTCCGATTATAAATGGTCAGTGTATCTTGTTTTTTGGACTCAATATGTAGGCATGTCTCTTTGCACTGTCATGTCTTTGGGAAGATTTATAGTAGCTTTAATTCACGCTGTACGAAATATTAGAAGATGTACCATCTCTATCATTTCCTTAGAAATAAAGAATTACAGGATCAAAAGATTGGTAGAGTGGAAAAAGAAACATCCACCATTACATGTTCGAGGCCATAACCTTAGAAAAATTATTTATCACATTAGAAATCTACTTATCAACATTTGTATAGGAAGTCAGATAGTGATTGTGATAGTGAATAAATTGCTTGTGCCAATCTCAATTGTTGGATTTCTCTACTTATTGGTCATAAGAACAATGGACAGAAGTCGATTTAGGAGTCTCGGGCTAATTATAATCCCATTGTTTTTCCTACTCTTTATTTGTACCTCGAGGATGAGAATCATTAGACTCTTAGCGATGTTGAAGAAATTTTTATTCAATCCCAATGAATCAGATCACGTGATTGGTTATGAGGAAGATCTTAGAAATTTTGTTTTACTTCTAGAAAGTGAGGCAATACAAGATCGATACCTGATGTTCATTAACACATCTATTAATTCATCCATAAAGATGGGTGCAAAGCATCAGCCTAGATATCTAATGGAACTTATGGAGAATTCTACCAGCTTCGAGGGTGTATTAGAATTTGAAAGTGATCAAGTCTCTCCGATTATTTGCACAGAACCTCTTAATTGCTGGAGTCTACCCATGGCAACACTAACAAGCATCAC
>CAIGRH010181591.1:0-12455 GCA_903798295.1 Fraxinus nigra | reverse complement strand
TTTTTCCTCAAAAAGTTGGAAAATGTGGAAAGGTGAAAGTGTCAAACACTACAAAAGTTGGAAAATGAAATTTTTTTTCCATTTTCCATGGAAAAGGTAGCGTCTCAAACGAGGCCTTAGTCTAATTGTACTTTTAAAAATGGATAAAGCTCTCAAAACCCTAGCTGGACAACGGCGCTACGTTGGGGCATCTAATTGCTACTTTTTTCTTGAGACTGGACGCTAGGGCACCCATTTTGTGGCGACAGGCGCCAACTTTCGAGAAAAAAAACTCAACACCACACATCTTTCACTATTTTTGTCATAATCTTCTCTTTCGATATCCAATTAAGGCGATTCAAAATAAGTCAGAAAGATAACTCAAAGGCTTACAACTTTATTTCAAATATCGTTTCCAATTCAAACATTTACTATATCAAAAAACAGTCTCAATCGCTGGCTAAAAATCAGGAACACACTTGTGCATTGGAAAATTGACTTGTGAAATATTTTGATCATATTTCATTCCTTTTTGACTTCTAATTACATCTGATTGACTCATAACAATATTTAATTATCATTTTTTGGTCAGAACCAACTATTGAAAACTTTCAATTGAGTCCTTAACCTTTGGATTTCATCATTTTTCGTCGTTATTCACTTCTTTCTTTCAATTTAGCTTCCAAGCATCGAGTTTCACCAAATCAACAAAACGTTTCCTTAATTCATACGAACACCACTATTTTCGCTAAGTTTTGCACCATTCGCACCAATTCATCTAACATATAAAACTATACGAAAATAAAAATCAAAACGTTTCAAAACTCGAAGAAAAACACTAAATAACAAGATTAAATGGTATCGCAAGCATGAGTGAAACACACTCATCAAACACTTCCAAATTTAGTACTTTGCCGGTCCTCAAGTAAACGCACAAGAAAAGGAAAAGAAACTAATGGAAACACACAAACAAAACTAAACAAAAGAATTCACATAAAACAAGTTTACTTAGATAGCTTGCCTTTATAGCTCAGGATTGAAAACATTATATCATATTTATTAACTGGTTCAAAATCATAATGCCAAAGTCAGATTCTCACTTATCCAATGCAAAACGTGTGTGTGTGTAAAGAATCGAGTGCAACGCTGTACATTCATAAATTGTTTCAATTCTCAACCCTCAATGGTCAAATTTATCATTTCTTCACTTGTGACCCCAAATTTCTTTACTTTTATTCTCTTCCCATTGGTATTCTAAGATTTACTTTTAATTTACTACTTTTCTTTCACCACTCCAACGTGGTTGAGTCTAACCAGCAACATCAACAATCTATGCATGTGATGATTCTCCCAAATTATGAGTGTTTCGACAATCAAGCTTATAATAAACAATTCAAACCCACTAGTTATCTGAACCCCCACAATTAAATCACACTTACACATTTACTTGCTTATTTTGATGTTAATAGCTCAATATTAACCTCATCATTTTTCGCTTCTCAACTTTTGTAACGAGCTTTTAGCCAATAACTCCCCAATCTTTAAATACCTAATGGTATCAGGTTTCAAGATACTCATACGGACTTACTGACTAGAGTTTAAAAGGTGTTGGCATGAGGCTTATAATCAACAAATGCAATTCTCATTTTCTATAAAAGAAAATATAGAATAAAAGAGTTTAGATCATTAGCAAATGATCATCACATAGTTCATACTTGATAGTTAAATACATTCTACACAAATATTTCTTTTTTCAACAAGTACGAAATCACCACAAGCCTAGATCATCTCTTTTACCGGCTAGAACACCCCATTTTATGCTATATAAGGTTAAATTTGTAGTGAATAATAGGTTATGTGATTGAGCATCTAAGTTCTCTAATTCAACCTAAATCGTGTGAATCAACCAATTCCTATACCACGCTATACTCAATTCTCATGCATAAATATGTTTCACATGAATAAGCAAAACTTTAACCAAGACACACAACTTATTTACAATTCATAAACTAATATATGTTCTCAAGTATATATATCATGGCCAACAAAGCTATCTAACTCACACAAGCATACAACAAATGTTTTTTAACTCAAACAAAAGCAATTAAAAAGACTAAGCATGTGTTTGGCCCCCATNATTGAGCATCTAAGTTCTCTAATTCAACCTAAATCGTGTGAATCAACCAATTCCTATACCACGCTATACTCAATTCTCATGCATAAATATGTTTCACATGAATAAGCAAAACTTTAACCAAGACACACAACTTATTTACAATTCATAAACTAATATATGTTCTCAAGTATACATATCATGGCCAACAAAGCTATCTAACTCACACAAGCATACAACAAATGTTTTTTAACTCAAACAAAAGCAATTAAAAAGACTAAGCATGTGTTTGGCCCCCATTTTTTTTAGGAAGAATTAGTTTTTGAATAGTGATTGATGAGAAAATGTGTGGTGGAAAAGTAATGAAAAATTTTAGATTTGTATGTAATATTAATTTATTTGAAGAATGTGTAGTTGAAAATGAGTACCGTAGAAAAATGAATAGGAGAAAAGGAGAAATAATGACGCTCAAACATGGGCTAAGTAACTAAGCAATTAGAAAATTAATATTTCATCCTCAAACTTAAACTAAACACCGTCCCTGATGTGAAATTAAAGATAAATGAGAAGGACTTCCCTGAGTGAGAATATGAGTTGTCTGTATTGCTTTCGACTTCAAATATAAACTAATATCTAAATAAAAGAGATAGAGAAAAAGAGTTTGGGTTGCCTTACAATGAGCGCTTTTTTAATGTCATTAGCTTGACCTTGCAGGAACTCCTTAGGTTAGATCTCCAAGATGCACTTTTCCTATGTTTTGAAAAAATTTCTTTGGCTTTTCATGCCAATTCCTAGTTTATTTTTTGTAAAATTTTTCCTTTTCTCATATGTCACACTGAAACTCCATTTTATCACGTTGCACAAGTGATTTAGCACTTTTTGCTTTCAAATCACAATTCAGCTTCCTTGCATTTGAATTTTTCTCCATAAGAGCATAGAAATGAGGACTATGAAGAGACTTCATCTCTAGTATAGTATACAAAACCTCCTTTGGTTCAAAAATGTTGGGAGGTTTCAAAAGGCTCTTCTCTATAGTTCTTCTTTCCTTGGAGTGGATAAGCTTCATGAACCAAGAGTAAGTCAACCACTTCTTTGCTCTCTATGCAACTTTCAGTAGCAACCCTATCAATTCTTGAAACTCTGGTTGCAATATAGTGTTCTACAGGGTCATCAAACAATTTTCTTTTGCATTTTTCTCGTATCACTACAACAACTAATTGGACATATAGCAAGTATAGACTTTGGGAGGGGGGCGGGGATTTCTTAGCTTGATATATGTTGAACATGACTTGCTTTTCATTAACCTGCAATGTCAATTTTCCTCACTGGACATCAATCAATGCTCTCTCGGTTGCTATGAAAGGTTGACCAAGAATTAACAGTATTTCTTGATCTTCCTCTATGTCCAACACCACAAAGTCAACCGGAAAGATGAACTTGTCTACTTTAACCAACACATCTTCAATTATCCTCTTGGGGTATGTGAGAGATCTATCAGCAAGCTACAAAGTGATGTTAGTTGATTTCACTTCTCCAAGACCCAACATCTTGAATATGACATTAAATTGATGCTAGCTTCAAGATCACAAAGTGTTCTATCAAAGGAGGATCCACCTATTGTGCAAGGAATAATGAAGCTACCCGGATCTTTCAATTTCTGGGGGAGTTTCTTTTGGAGAATTGCACTACATTCCTCTATCAATTTCACTGTCTTATACTCTTCTAGCTTCTCCTTCTTTGACATCACCTCTTTCAAAATTTGGCATAATTCGACAATTGTGCCAAAGCATCTACAAATGAGATGTTTATACGAATCCTTTTGAAAATTTCCAAAATCTTTGCAAACTGTTCATCAAATTTCTTTTTCAAGAATCTCTATGAATATGATAGTGGTGAAAATTGGTGGATTGTCTGGAAATGAGATTGAGTTAGGCTTAGGAGCTTTCTTTCATTCTTTTGCCTAAACTTGCTATTCTCAAAAACAGTTTCTTCCATATGTTTGGAATTAAACGTAGACACCACAACCTCTGTAAGCTTACTCTCTCCAATCTATTTACTACTTCTTAGGGTGATGGCATTATAATGTTCCCTTGGGTTTACCACTGTGTCACTAGGAAATTTTCCTTTCTATTAAGAGTTTACTGCAGTTGCTAGCTAACCAATCTGTACCTTAAGATTTTTCATTGTAGCCCCCATGTTGATCATATGCCTCTCAATGTTGTCTAGCTTTGACTCATCCCTATTGAATCTCTTCTTTGTCTCTGAAATAAAGGCTCCCAAGACATTCTCTAATGATGGCTTTCATTCAAAAGCATGATTGTTGAACCCAGAAGGATGTTGCAGTACATTCCCCTTGTTGCCATAAGAGAGTTTCTCATGATTTGGCAACCTTGGATGGTAGTAGTTTGATGAGTTATTTCTCATCTGACTGAAATTTCCATTGCTCACATATTAGACAACTCTTTTTTCTATCTCAATCTCCTGGTGTGATTTAGAAGCAGCCAAAATAGAATATGATTTCTCCTGAGTCCCCTATGAAGTTAATGCAGCTATTTGGGTTGTCAGTGATGACATCTAAGCTGCAAGAGTTGTAATGGGATCTACCTTATAAAGACCGACAACTTTCTTTGTACTTGAACAATCACTTGGCCATTGGTAACTGTTGGTAGTAATATCATTCAAGAATGAATAAGAAACATATGTAGTTTTAGCTTCATAGATTTGCTCAAAGTCAGATTGTTTGAATTGGCTAATCACACTCTACAATTGAGCTTACTTGGAAGGGAGAAAGAATTTAGTGAGGAATTTTGGAACCAGTCCCTCTTGTAGTAGTGAAAGATCCATATGTCAATGATTGAAACCATGCTTTTGCTTTATCCCTCAAAGAGAAGGAAAATAAACAAAGTTTGATTGCCTATTCAATAACACTGTTCATCTCCATGGTATCACAAATCTCCAAAAAAAGGTCAGATCAGCATTGTGATAATCTTATGGCGATCTCTCATTATGATTCTATTGTACCATGTGTATCAACCCTAGCTTCAGTTCAAATTTATTTGTAGCTGTTGTCTGGCGTATAATACCAGAGTAGTTGTTGACAACTGGTGTGACATAATCCCGAATAGTCCGTTGTTGATTGTTTTTATTCGCTGCATGTTTTTCCATTGCATCGAGTTCATTATTTCTTATATTCTTAAAAAACTGGGAAGTTATTTCAATTTCACGATCACCATGTAGTAATTCAGAACTCCTCGATCTACGCATAAACTTGAAACAAAACAAGAAACTATTTAAAAGTAAAGAAGTCCAAATTAAAATCAAAGCTAATTAGTAAAAATCAAATAAATCGATTCTCGGTAACAACACCAAAACTTGTTACTCATTTTCTCTATCGCAATTATACCGCAAGTGCACAATGTCAAGTTTGGAATATAACAATTAAATTAGGCTGTCGAATTTACATGGACTGAATATCAATTTTATACTAAGTACTACGATTAAATAGCTTCTATTTTATTTAGACAATCGAAATTTAATATCAATGGTTTTAAACTAAATCTAAGATGAGTGTTATGACAAATTAAATGACTTTAATGCAAGTTTGAAGAATTAATCAATATGAGAAAACCCATGGTTGTCATTTCACCTAACATGCACAATGGAATTTAAACTATCTTTTAATTTCCACTAACGACCTGCTTTGTGTTTTGAAAGAATCTATGATAAGAGTTATACCTTTAGTTAATTTTGCGAATAACAATTCTGATCTACAATCCACGACTATCCAATTGTTAGCATTTGATGAAAATCAACACAAGGAACAAGAATGAGAAAAATATAGTTTTCTCTTTTCTTGTGCTAGCAAAATAATAAATTGTTTTTTTTTTCAAACTAACAGCTTATTAATAGAAGTCCAAATGGACTTGATCTGACACTTAAATTTAACATAATCCAATGTTTAATTAATCTAATTAATTAAAATTTATCCATTAATTAATTTGGCCCACTAATAAGTAACACAATTAATTAATTGTACAAATGTCCAACACTTATCGATTAATTAATTAGTAATATCATTCTTCTAATTTTCCTTTTGTGTGTGATCCATTAGATTCTCGTTCACGATGTCTAAAGATATGAATTATTATTTTAATTTAATATGAATTGATAAATTAAAATACCACATTTTTATTTATTATCAATTCACACTCGTCGTTCTAGATTGACATCTAGGAATTTATCAGAGCAACATATGTGACAAAAAATGTCAGGTGGTATGACAAAACTAAACATCGTGAAACTATAATTCCTTTGTCAATATGATCCGATCAATTATAAGATATAGAAGTGCATCAATCTTGATTATTAATCATATCTTTCATCCCATTCTTTAAGTCAATATAAGTCGAAACTCTTTTTCGACTTACGAGCACACCTTGACCTATGATTTTGTTATTAACTTAATAGAATGAAGTGTAGATCATCTATTGATTATTCACAACCTTTATATGATTATTGACATCCCGACAATGTATTAGTGACTCTTAGTGGAGCAACATCACCAAAACATGACTGTCCCCATATAAGGTACTATGATGACCTCAAGTCACATAACCAATTTCACTACCGAACGTCAGAGATTAACCCTGAGACTTAGATAGTTGTCCACATGGAATCTCTTTGGCGGGTCTCCAATGTTTTGTTTTTTAACAAAACATTCACGTGTTCATTTAAATGTCACTACATTTTGACTTGCAAGATTAGTTACTCACTTCAAAAGTGAAAAATGCCACGCGTGATGGTATAACCGTAATAACGATATCCATGTCTCGTTATTGCTTAAGACCATGGAAAATTCAAAATTCAATCATATGTAATTTCTCTCTCACAAGCTACTAAGACTTAGACTTTTCGAATTCTATTAAATAATAGATATTTCCATAAATAATAATCCATTAATCATACTAAAGTGTTTACGTTAAAAAGCGATTGGGCCTAGGTATTATACTTGTAGTTGTAGCTTTAACCTTTCAAGTCCCTTTATCATTCATGGGTAACAAACAACATCACCAACAACATCACCGCACCATTCCATGCACGTACTAAATTTTCCTTTCCTAAGTGCTTTTTCCAAATTGTAGGTTGACTTGGCACTAGCAATTGCTTTATCAATGGCGATTTGGCCTAAACCATGAACATCGACATTAGCAGAACGACGATCCGATCTTAAATCCTGATTATAGAAAGAAGCATTAGTCACCGTTGAACAAAGATCTCCAATTAAATCAACTTTCACATTTTTAAATGCATCATGGCTACAGAGGAATGCTAATAAAATATTAGCCAAAAAGGAAGAGGAAGTGTAGAAGACACAACATGAAGATTTTAAATCCAAAGATGCTAACAAGGTATGTAAATTTGATTTATCCATATGTGGATTGAAGCAACCTCTAGGAGCTAGAATCTTCGCTTCGATAAGACAATCCAAAAGTTTGATTTTATCAATAACAAAGATGAACCGCGTGTTTACAAAAAGATAAGTTGGGGCATTGTAGTATTCCTAATATTATATGTAGATAACATATTATTAATGAGACAACTTCCAAATGCTTCAATTGGTGAAATTGTGGTTGTCGATGAATTTTTCCATGAAAGATATGGGTGTGTTTGAGCCACATTATTTTGGAAGAATGTATTCTGTAATAGTAGATTGATGGAAAATGTGTGGTTAAAAAAGAAGAAAAAATTATTGATGTGATGAAAAATATTATTTTATTGAAGAATGTGTGGTTGAAAATGAGTAGAATAATAAAAATGAAAATTTTAATGTGTACCAAACAGGGACTTGGGAAAACAACTTGATTTTATAGAAATTGATCTAGAAAATTGCTTGACGTATCACAATCTATATATAAATTCTTAAGAAGATTTTGTATGGAGAAAATGAACTAAGATTTAATAGATTCACTGATGCTCTCAAACATGATATGAGTTTACTCTTAAAAATGAAGTTGTTAGTTGGAAAGGTTCCAAACAAGAAATAACCGATGATTCAATAACAGAAATCTAATACATCATTGCTTCAAAAGTAACAAAGGTTATAGTTTGGATCAGAAAGTTCATCGACAAACTTGATAATTATTTTGAAATTGTTCAGAGTTCAATTCCGTACTAAAAGAAAAATGACCGGACTAAAAGTTTTGTAATAAATGAAATAAAGTTTTATCTCCTATTCATTTGTTGAAGATATCATATATGATTAAAATTAAATAATTCTACACAAAAACTTGTCTATGAGTGGACCGCCAAATATAATTACATAATTATAGATGGTACACAACACAGCTGAAAATTACATTTTTTTTTTTTTTAACACTAAGACGTTTATCTTTATTTTTCTGCCTAAATTAAAATCCTTGATTCTGAGCCGATACTTACAATATCGGTAAAACGTAATGAAAACCGAAGCCCTTGTTTATTGCAACTAATTACATAATTACTGAGCGTATTCAACCTTGCTTATTCATTGCTGCAACTACTGAATTATATAATACAAGGCAATGTTACAAGAATGATCTAGAACCTATGTTCCTTAGTTTGTGGATCATGTGGGAATTTTTATACAACAACTTGGTGGTCCAAATGTACACATGGCAAATGATTATGATAGCAAGGAGTGAAGCTGCGAATCATTGAATGAGTTGGACAGCGGCCTGTACTGATGTGGAGCTGATAATGAGTGAATGTGTAAATATTAATTCTCAATACCCCCTTCAAGCTGGACGGTACAAAGGTAACTCCAAGCTTGTCTTTCAAGAATAGAAACCTAGAGTAATTTAGTCATTTAGTCAATAGGTCTGCAATTTGATCTGAAGTGGGTACATATCTCACTTCCAGTTTCTTTGCAAGCACCTTGTCTCTAATGAAATGAATGTCTAGCTCTATATATTTCGTTCTGGGATGGTAAACTAGGTTTTCAACCAAGGCACCCGCACTAATATTATCACACCATAGAGTTGGGGTTTCTGCTAATGGAAGTTCTAACTCTTGAAACAATGACTGAATCTAGGCAATTTCTGAAGCAGTGGATGCAAGGGCCCTGTATTCTAATTCTGTGCTTCATCGTGCCACGACATGCTGCTTCTTTGAAGACCAAGCTATCAAGTTTTCTCCCAGATAGATGCAGTAACCTGATGTTGATCTTCAATCACCTGGACAAGAGGCACAATCTGCATCTGAGTAACCATTCAGGCTCAATCTGTCGCTTCTTTGAATCCATAAGCCATGGTTCATTGTTCCTTTAAGGTACCTTAGATGCCTGCCAATGTATAGAGGTTGGAGTTTGCAGAAATTGACTTAATTTGTTAACTGTAAATGTGATATCCGGTCTGGTATGTGTGAGGTATTGTGGTGCTCCAACTGCACTTCTGTAGATTGAGGGTTCATTCAACATTTCACCATCAAATTTGGAGATTGTTCTACCCGCAGTAATAGGTGTAGGACAAGGCTTTAAGTTTTGCAGCTCGAACCTCTTAAGCAAATCAGCAATGTATCTTGTCTGAGTAAGGTGAAGACCTGAATCATGCCATACTACCTCTACTCCAAGAAAGTAATGCAATCTTTCCATATCTTTTAGTGCAAATTTAGTGCTCAATGTATTTATAAAGCCTTGTACCATATCCTTGTCATTACCAGTTACAACAACGTCATCAACATAAATGAGAGCAAAGATCACTCGTCTTTCATTCTTGAAATAGAACAGTGAAGTGTAAGCTACAGATTGCTTGAACTTCCAACTCAGAAATGTTGCCTTCAGTTTATCATACCAGGCCCTAGGTGTCTGCTTCAATCCATAGAGGGCCTTTTCGAGTTTACATACATAATCAGGCTTTGAATTGTCTACAAATCTTTCAGGCTGATTCATATATACTATCTCTTCTAGATATCCATTTAGGAAGGCATTGTCAATATCTATTTGCCTGATGGTCCACTCCTTAGCAACTGCAGAGTAAGTATAATCCTTAGAGATGGTGATTAGCCATATTCACAGAAGCCTCACTGTATTCACTCTTGCCTTACCGTATTCACAGATGACTTATCGTATTCAACCTTGCTTATTCATTGCAGCAGCTACTGAATTATATAATACAAGGCATTGTTACAAGAATGATCTAGAACCTATGGTTGTTAGGTCGTTCCTCAATTTGTGGATCATGGTGGAATCTTTATACAACAACTTGGTGGTCCAAATGTACACATGGCAAATGGTTATGAGATCGTTGTCATAAGTAGAATATTTACATATTTTGAGATCGTTGTCATAAGTAGAATATCTAATTTCTCTAAAATAAAGTATTAATAGTTTTAATTTGAGATAAGTTAATTTTTTTTTTATCTTCACTAAGTGCTTGATAGTGTTATAACTAATGCATTAAATAAATGATTTTACAGCGTAAAATATTTGAATTCAGATTTTACTGTCACAACTTTGTGAAATTCGAAATAATTGATAATTATTTTAAAATTGTTCAATGTTCAATTCCGTACGATCTCAAAAAAGATTAGTACACGAAGACATTTATCTTGATTTTTCCACGTAAATTAAATGATAGATTCGTTTCGATCAAATTTTTACAATATGGTAAAAGGCAATGAAAATTACTTGTCAACCTTATTACAACCTTGTTATAACTAATGCAATGAACCTACTTTCTCTGTAACTGTGAATGTATATTTAATGGTTCATCAATATTGACTGAAATATGTGAAAAGATGGAAGAAAATTATTTTGATGAAATAACTATATAGTGAAAATTTGAAATATTTGATAATTATTTTGAAATTGTTCGGCATTCAATTCTTATAACAAAAGAAAAATGGAGATGTTAAAAGTTTTGTAATAAATAAATAAAATAAAAAAGTATTACTTTCTCTACATTTATTGAAGACGTCAAATATGAGTGGATCTCCAGAAATAATTACATAATTACTGCACTAGACATTTATCATGATTTTTCCATCTACATTAAAATATTTGTGATTTTTAATTTATCAATGTTGTGATGAAATATGTGAACAGATGGAAGAAATTTGTTTTGAGAAAATATAATACTAAATAAGGATCCAAAAGATAATCAAATAAGTTTATTTGGCAATGTTCGAAAATCTTCAACAAATTAA
Source organism: Fraxinus nigra (assembly GCA_903798295.1). Taxonomy (NCBI): domain Eukaryota; kingdom Viridiplantae; phylum Streptophyta; class Magnoliopsida; order Lamiales; family Oleaceae; genus Fraxinus; species Fraxinus nigra. Next base: position 1,183 of record CAIGRH010181591.1, on the reverse strand, counting down.
ACTAGAAGAACATTTACATGTTTTGAGATCGTTTTTATAAGAAGAATATCTAATTATTTTGAAATTGTTCGGTGTTCAGTTCCATACGAGTTAAAAGTTTTGTAATAAATGAAATAAAGTCTTGTCTCTTTTTCATTTATTATAGACATTGTATATTAAAATTAAACGATCCAACACAAAAGTCCATCTATGAGTGGATCGCTCGAAAAATTACATAATTACCGAGGATAGAGCTAAATATTACAATATATTTTTTTTGTACACAAAGATTAGTACGTACACAAGACATTTATCTTTATTTTTCCAAGTAAATTAAAATGCTCGAATCGTTTTGATCCAATTTTTACAATATTGTAAAATGTATTGAAAATTAAAGTAAAAAACTTGTCAACCTTGGTAGTTTCGAAACCCACACAACAATGGTAGTTTCGAAACCCACACAAAACTGAATCACAACTCCAAGAAACCTAACATCCCAATTTGAATCTTGACCAAATAATCTATCGAATCAAGGTACCAAATTTATAAAGGAACTTGAACACTTAATCACAAAAATTATAAACCTTACTATGTAATTGTTGAACGCCACAAAAATGAAATTCTTGATAAGTTCGCAAGAATTCAATGAAGAATAAGAAGAAAGCAACCTTGCTTTGACTTAATCTCTCAATAATGCTTATTAATGTTCAATGAAAAGAATGAGTCATATATATAGGGAACTCATAAAAACCCTAAACAGTTCGTAAAAAATCTAAAAGTTTCCAAAACAAAAGAATTAGACTTAAAGTAGAACTCTTGAAAACACATTCAGATTTTAACCCTTTGCGACTCAAGGCTTCAGTGTGTAGGCCTTCTTTCATCTCGGGTTGATTTTGGGTGTGGAGTACGGTCACAAGTTCGATTCCTACATGTGGCCGCATGGTTCGACGTCAGTTCCTCCTTTTCCTTTGCTTGAATCAATTGCACCCATCTTGGTTCCTCTTTCATGCCTAACGTGAAACTCGATTTATTGCTCGTTGTAATCGAAGTGTCAGTCCACATAACTTGAACAAGTAATCCCATGGTTTCATTGACATTATGTGCTCGCGATCTCGTTATTGTCTTTCTTCCACAATCAACTAATCGTTGCTAGCCTTCGTCTCATGGTTCTTATAACGCCCCAAATTTTATTAACTTAAATTTT
>CAIGRH010181583.1:0-14388 GCA_903798295.1 Fraxinus nigra | reverse complement strand
AACAAGGTGCACTTTCTTTTTCGGAAGTCCATCGTTAGAAACTTCACAATTAAGCGAGCTTGACTTAGAGCAATTCTATGATGGGTGACCCCTGAGAAGTTCTCTCGAGAAGCGTGCGAACGAGGACAAAATATGCTGAAAAGACTTATGTTAGTATAGTGAGAACAGTACGATCGTCGATCTAACGATCGAGACAGCCCGTTAAGTGGGGACCCGGATCGTTACATTTGTGGCAGAGGAGGAACCATATTTAAAAAAAAAAAAAAGGAGGATTTCTAATTATAAGATATATAATGAAACCATGTTGTAACTGAAATCTTAACATCTCTATGCTAGTCCATAATTTTCGTCACCCGTCGCTTTCAAATTTCACTTAGAGGATTGGATACTCACATACCTACCTGTGTAATAAATCAAATCATCTAAAACTGCATCTCCATTATTATCTAAGGAAACTTCGTGGAAGCTCACTCATGGCTTCTGCTAACTTCACCCTTATATCTCTCATTTCTTCCTCTCCATTTCACCCTCAAACGCTTATCTCATTTCCACCATGAAACTCATCAAAAATATTCCCAAAACGCTCTTCAGGAGAAAGAAATCTTGCTCCATTCCTGGATCCGAATTCGACCCAGCTTCCTTCAGTTCCACGGATGATTCTCAAACCAGGTTCAGAAACCCCACAAGCGGATCAGCCACGCCCACCAGCGTTCTACCTGCCGATGAGTTGTCGGACTTTGAGTTAAAACAAGCATTTGAATTGATAGACAGGGACAGTGACGGAAAGATAAAGGAGGAGGAGCTGGAGGCGTTATTGATCCGGGTTGGAGCCGAGCCTCCGAGTCAGGAGGAGCTTAGACTGATGTTGAGCGAGGTGGATGTAGATGGTGATGGGTGTATCAGTTTGGAAGAGTTTTACGCGATCGGCTCGGCTTTTGGGCCGCCGGCTTGCGACGACGAGCTGAAGGAAACGTTCGACTACTTTGACTCCAATCGTGACGGAAAGATAACAGCGGAGGACCTTTACAACGTCTTTAGAACAATTGGTGACGGAAGGTGCACGTTAGATGACTGCCGGCGCATGATAAAAGGTGTTGATAAAAATAGAGATGGTTTCGTCTGCTTCGAGGACTTCACTCGTATGATGGGGCGGAAACTATAATTTTTTTTTTTTTTTTTTAAAATCTAATTTGAGGTGAATCAATTTAGGATTGGTCCATCTCTGCCGTATATAAATCTAACAATTCTCATTATATGGTAAATGGAATTTATCTTTTTTGTTTTTATTTTGTGATAGTAATCAAATTTCGCTCTTGTAGCAAACTCTATATTTCTTCGAGGCACTAATAAATTTTAGAGTGTGTTTGATTGATTTTATTTTCAAGTAAACTATCATTTTTTCACAAAAAAAAAAAAAAAAATCTTACTTTTGGAGTATTTAATTGACATTTTTTTCATGAAAAATATTTTCCAAAAGTTGGTCACATGATCATATTTTCCTCAAAATAAAAAAAAACACACATTTTTTGGGAGTGATAGGTTTTTATTTTCCTGATAACTCTCTCTCTCTCAACTAATAAAATATGGACAAATATAATATTTTCTAAGTTAAAAATTAAATCAATCAAACATAAAATATTAGTAATTTCCATGTAAATAAGTTATAGGCAATTGAATTGCTGGCAGGGTGGGTGAGGTTGCCCCGACCCCACCCCGTTGCCATCCCTACTTAGAGTTATAGTTGGAAGAAGCTATGGTTGGGAAATGACTTTGCATTTCAAGTCCAAAAGGTTTTATGACTTTGACATCAATGTCGGGACAGACGTTTGGACTTTCGAATTTAGATTTGGTTCTAACCTATATTTACGAGAAGGTAATCACTATAAACTTTATTGTCTAGAAGTCTTATTGTTGTCCTTACATGGCGGTGAACTATTACTGCTTTTTCCTCTTCTTTTATTTTTGACGAATTTTTGTAAGAGACTATGTTACAAGTTCAATTAACTTGTGGTCTAGACTCTTATGTACTTTTTTTAATAATACATTAATGGGATTGGGAGTGCTATTATAGTTCAAATGACGGGCGCAGATATTTTGAATTATGGGGGCACAATTGAACTTGTAAAAATGCTGTGAAAAAATTAAAGCATTCGATATCATATTACAATTGTTTTCTACACATTCCCATACTTCGATAACATTTAGTAATTATATATGTCCTTTACAACTTTCAATTTTTCTTTAATATTGTTCTTATCTCCTTAGACTTTGACGTTTTCTCTCACTTTCTCATTGTATTCTCCATGTGGTTCGTTTAGATTACCTTTGTTGCAACCTCTAATTGATAATTTGATATGATTTCATTTTCTACTCTTCCTCAAATAACCCGTATTCTCTTACATTCCAAACTCATACCGTTGTCTTTTTATATTGATAAATGATAACAACCAAATGTTTGTCAAGAACTTTATGATCCACTAAGTATATAGTCTTCAAATATATTGGCTTGTTTTGTCGACATAGTGTCGAAATTGTTTCGAAAATCTATATGATTTCTGGTATGTCTTGGGAACCATGCTAACACCTTCATTTGTTGCCTTCATTAACTGCAATTCATCCCGATAAAAGCTCTGATGCCATTTCTTACAGAAACACTCCAAGAGAAAAAGTCTATTCACTTGAATAAATTAAATTTTATTCAACATACTTTCTCTTACAATTGCTTCGATCTTTTTTCGCAATAAAAACCTAAGACTCCTATTTATACAAAATTACAACATGATTATATATGTTCCACGAAAACTGTACTTTTATGTATAGAGCGAAGGATGATAATTAATAAAATATTATGTCTCAAAGTAATGAAATAAAAAAAAAATAAAAAATCTCAATAATTTGGTGGGGGTCACATGACATGACCCACCTTGGGTCCGCCCATGGATAGAATGCTTTGATGTAAAAGTAAACATCTTAGAACTTCCGCAGCAATGAAAGTGCAAATATAGCTGGAATGTCCTGATAAACTACAGAGGGTTCTTGTAATCGAAATTGTATCCCTCCTTCTCTTAAAAGAGAGAATGATTGATTCACTATTCATTCCCGTCACAGTATTTTTTGCATTGAAACCGGTTTTGTCATATTCATCCATATAGTCGACTTCACCTGACATAAAAAAAAAAATTGCCGCTGTCTTTTCTGTTGATATTTTATAACCGACTGCTATATTATTAGTAGAAAAAATAAAAAGGATATAATATGTGAATAAAGTTCCCTGACACGTGGTTCTCACGTGGCAACACAACACCGTGCGGTCTCTTCCATCTCTTGACACTACGTTCCTCGCCCTTGCCTGATCTCCTTCCTTGTCTAAACACCCCGTACTCCCACCCTACCCCCCCTAACCATAGCCCAATCCCCCCTTTCAATCTTCTCCTCTACTACTCTATCCCCAAAGCCCACTCTGCAAAAATGTCACCTTCGTCGATCCTGCTCTGAAAAATATATCTTGACCAGTAATTCTTCATTGTTTTGGTAAAATACCCTGCTGTAGATTTGCAATTGGTAAAAGGAAAGAATAATGATGGGATATGAGAACCAGGGCTATGAAGAAGCCCATCTTTATGCATCAAAAGAAGAAATGGCTTCACTAGTCCTCAACGAAGATCCATCACCACCGTCCAACGGCTCAAAGTCGTTTCCTCATGACCCCCTGTCATCATCTCCACCGTTCGTTGAAATTCCGACCGACGATACTGATCCCCTACACCTGCCTTCAATGAATCAAGTTCTTCCCAGTCACAGCTCCATTAATTCCATCCTCGAACCCCCGTCTTATGCTGACGCCATCTTTCATTCATTTGACTCTGATTATGTTGATTCTACTGAGGTCAATAGCCAAGATCAGTCCCTGTTGGCATTGCCTTCGTTTTCGTCAGATTATATTAAAATCTGTGTTTCGGATCCACAGAAGGAGCAGGAGCAATCTGGGTCACTTGTGCCTGGAGGGAGTTATTATTTCACATATTTGATTACCACTTTCACGAATTTGCCCGAGTTCAATGGGGCGGAATTCAATGTTCGAAGAAGGTTTAGAGATGTTGTAACTTTGTCTGACAGGATATCAGAGAGTTATCGCGGGTATTTTATACCAATTAGGCCTGACAAAAGTGTAGTCGAGAGCCAGGTGATGCAGCAGAATGAATTTGTGGAGCAAAGGCGAATAGCGTTGGAGAAGTATTTGGGGAGGCTGGCAGTGCACCCGGTGTTAAAGCGGAGTGAGGAGCTGCGAGTGTTTTTGACAGTTTCAGGGAAAATGCCTCTGGCAAGGACAACCGATGTGGCATCGAGGATGTTGGATGGGGCGGTGAGGCTGCCCAAGCAGCTGTTTGGCGGAGAGAGTGTAGTTGGAGGAGCAGCGGAGGTTAGTGAGGTGGCGCAGCCCGCAAAGGGCGGGAGGGATTTGTTGAGGATTTTCAGGGAGTTGAAGCAGTCAGTGGTGAATGATTGGGGCGCTACTAAACCTCCTCTCATTGAGGAGGATAAGGAGTTCTTGGAGAAGAAGGAGAAGTTGCAGGACCTTGAGCAGCAGATAAGCAACGTGTCTCAGCAGGTTAGTTCTTATCCCTCTTATTATTATGTATTCTTGGACCAGACAATATAAATTTTTACCCATCTATTCGTTGATCCATTGTCGCATATGTTTGTTGAAAGGAAAAGAGTTTGAAATATGGCTTTTGGATTAATTAGTCCTCGGGTTTAGAAAAATTGGTTAGCCAACATTCAAGATGGCACATTAAGCTCTTGTTTGGGAATAGATTATAAGCGGTGTTAATTATAAATAAATAGAAATGAGTGGTGGATAACTACGTAGTACTTGTGTTTCCTAGGATTGACCGATTATGTTTATAAATAAAATAGGTGTCAAACAAGGGCTAAGAAATAAGCTAATATTTCGAGGTTTGATACTTTGATTTATGTTTGACTACTTCTTCTTTTTTGTTTATTTTAGAGAGATACATGTATTTGATCTGCGAAATAATATGGCCTGAGCTTAGTTTGAGTTTGTTATAGGACATGAGTTGGAACACTGTGGTTCTCCAGCTGGCAGACTTACAATTTGCTTAATGTATAGACAGATCTGTTATTAGCTCAGTGCTGGAATCTGCATTTTTTTGAACTTCTTAATGGAACTCTCTTTTGAAACTTGACGTTTATGTACTTCTATAATTTCTATGGTACTTTCAGGCTGAATCTCTTGTCAAAAATCATCATGACATGGGGGAGACAATGGGTCAATTGGGACTGGCTTTTGTGAAGTTAACCAAGTTTGAATCGGAGGAAGCTATTTATGACTCTCAAAAAGCTTGTGCTGCAGACATGAAAAATGTGGCAACTGCTGCTGTCAAAGCAAGCAGATTGTATCGGGAATTAAATGCTCAAACTGTCAAACATTTGGTAAAATCATTTCAACATTTCTTTCCTTGTATAATTTGGCTTTCAATAGATCATATAGTAAGTTTTAGTTTTTAAAGAATTATTGTTGTTGTTGTTGTGTGTGTGTGTTCTTTTTGATTCGTGCTTTTTTCACGCTGCTGATTTCTGCAACTGAAATGACACTTCTTTAATTGAATGCATTTGATTCATAGAAAGTAAGATTTTTTTTTTCTGCTTGTCCTCGTGCATGTCCTATTGATCTAACTCATGTTATTTGTGCAGGAAAAGCTTCATGAATACCTTGGGGTGATGCTAGCTGTAAACAATGCATTTTCAGATCGAACAAGTGCTTTGCTGACGGTGCAAACTCTTGTATCAGAATTGTCATCTTTAAATTCAAGGATTGAAAAGCTCGAAGCTGCTTCATCCAAGATATTTGGTGGTGATAGATCCAGGATTCGGAAGACAGAAGAGCTGAGAGAAACTGTTAGAGTAACTGAGGATGCTAAAAATTGTGCAGTCAGGGAATATGAACGGATAAAGGTAAGGTCTTTAATCCTAGTAATCTAATGAAGAAACTTTAACTATAGCTATTTGATTTGTGTGCCTGATTCTGAGTTCTGCATTTCTTTCTAAATTTCAACATCTGTGTTTTCCATCTTTCATCATGTCAAAGTTTTTTTGTCTACGAGTATTGCCCTTGTTGCCGTTAAGGTGCATTACATCAAGTTGCTTCACCTTCCTCTTCTGCATTAGAAGTCATGTGATTTGGTTCCTCTAGCATTGCCTGTCTAAGAAATAACCAAAAAAGATCAGTATGGTTAAGGCATTAGTGGCGTGGTTGGAAAAGAATTACTAAAACCCAGCAATGATGTTTTGAAAAAAGCACCTCTTTGTTAGAGTTGAAGACTCAAAAAAAATATAATTAATAATTATGCTGCACATGCTATGTTTGGAGTTTCTATATAATCTATATTCTCTCTCTCTTCCAACATATCTTTGCTAAACGGGGTTTGTAATTTTACAAGTTAAAAGGTAAAGAACTACGTAATAAAAAAAAATAAAAAATTAAGGGGTACTGAAAGCTGGACAAGAATAGATAGATATAAAGGTCAGGGAAATATTATTTTTCTTCGTCCCCATATTCCAGATTTGAAAGTTTGAGATGTGACGTTGGGGCTACTTACATCTCTGTTGCATGTACAAGTTTATTAGGAGGTTTGGTGATGGTTATGGGGGTGGGGGTGGGTAATGTAATTAGAGGTCGCCTGGATTGGTGACATTTGTTGGGTATTCTACTTTCGTACTTTCATAAATGACTTTCCAGAGGACCCGATCGGGGTTGATATTGGGTGTCAAAGGGAAGGAATGTTGGGTCAGGATTTGTCATGGCTACAGGTTTTGTATGGGCTGACCAAGACTCGGGTAGCAAAATGAGAGACCACCGTCGGCTATCCATTTAAAAATTCTAATCTTTATGTTTTCTTTGAGTGAAACGTACATATCAAAACAAACAACAGTTGGCTATATGCCCAAAACTCTCCTACGTACTTGAACTATACAATGTCCTACCATGTACAAATAATTGACCAATAGATACTAGTAAATTCAAATTATTACATAAAATATAGCTAGTTATATCCACTAAATGAAGAATACATCAGATACTCTAAATTTAGGACTCAGAACTCACCTCAAGTTAGTTAAATTTCTTCCATTTCCAAGATTCTCACCTCAGAATTAAATATTGGACTAATATTTCTCTAGTGAAGATGACAGCCAGGTGTATCTTGGAGGAAACAAAAGGAGCACAGATTAGAGCATTTTAATTTTCTCTTCGATGAAGTATCAGTCTGTTTCGATGTGCTTGGTTCTTTCTTGTTCTAGCTAATTTTGATATTTTGCTGTGTGTACAATACTGGTTGTGGTCTTGTTATTAGAGTTTAGCCTTGTTGTCTCTCCAATCTTAGACATCTAGTTGTCCCAACAAGTTTTTTTTTTTTTTTCCAACTTTTTTTGATGAGGTTTTTATCTATGTGAGTTTATAAATTCTTAACATTATGACTCAAAATGTGGCTTCACCACTAGTTCTAGCAACAGCATTCTGGATTCGCTCCTCTATGTTACTGAATTGCTGCCCAAAAAGGTAGAATTTCCTCAGGTAGACCTTCTATCAGTCATGGAGACTACACGAACTGTATTCAACTCTCATACGAACACCTTTGAAATAAAAAGCTTTTAACATATCAAATTATTCAAAACAACATCCATTTATACGGTTTTCAAAGGGAGTATGCATGAACTAGCTTGGCAACATAATGTTTGGGCTTAGGTGTGAAATAGTTCTTAAACAGCACCTAATCATCAATTTGGATCTACAGGATGTGTGAAGGCCTGCATCATGTCATGTTAGTTTCATTTAGTGGATCGAGGATATTTTTATGAGACGAGCATATCCCCTTCTTTAACCTTATCAAGTCCATGTCAAGAATGACAAGAAAGTGTCCAAGTTTGCCTTAATTACTGCGTTTCGTGGTCAACTTTTCTTTCATCCTTTGTATTGAGCCAAACCATCTCTAGTGTCTATGATATCATGAACACAATAGAACACTGATGTTCTCATGAGATCTCCTTATAAACATAGTTTGAATCTGATATCCTATCTAAGGAAGTAAAGGCCTTAATTCTCCTTAGCATTATTAATGATCCTTTGAGTAGTGAGATCTTATAAGGTATAATCAAAATTTTATAATTTTGCTGAAGGATAACATATTACAAGACATTTTTTTTTATTTTTTTTTCAGAAATGTGGAACTGAAGTTAGGGCGTTTAGAGATAAGATAAACATTTCCTCTTAAGAGAAATTTTTTTAAAAAATAGTCTTCATACAAAGGTGGAAAATAGTTATAGGTTTTGGTTTTTTATTTTATTTTTTAAAAAGGCCTTGTTTTTGTCTAAAATGTCTTAAATATCTTTACTATAAATGACATTCTTCTTTTCAAATTAGTCAAAGACTTGATAGAAGACAATTTTTATTTTATTTTATTTATATATTTTTTTTTGTGAACATGTGGAACTGAAGCAGGGGCCTTTTAGAGATAACATTAACATTTCATTAACCACTAATTGTTGCGAAACCATCAGTAACAAGCATTTGTTTTTAAAGAGGAATTTTTAAAATAGCCTTCGTACAATGTGCAAAGTGAAAAATAGCTATAGGTTTTGTTTTTTTTTGAAGGGCGTGTTTTTATATAAAATGTCTTTTCTATAAATGACATTTTTCTTTTCGAGTTAGTCAAAGACTCAAAGTTGACATGAACTTAATCAAATTAACCCCAATACAGTCAAAATCGACCTCCATTTCTCTGCCAAATTACTGCATTACAAACACAGTGGAGGGAGGGGGCTGTGGCAGGGTCGCTGTGGGTATATGTCAATAGGTGGAGGTAATCTAAATTGAGGATAAATTAGGGAAAGGAGTAGATAGTTTGGACATATATTGTGTAGACATAAAGAAACTCTAAAACACGAGGAATTCTCAATTTTGGTAGAACGTGTTAGGGGAGGAGAGTTGTACAAATTTTTATTGTCCTGAATTTATGGTGAAAGGTTTGATTTTATTGGACTTACAATGGATGTAGCATTTGATCAAACAGTGTTGGTAAAGGATTCTTGTAGCCAACAAATTTATTGGAAATAATGATTAGCCAGATGCTGTCACTTGGTGGATTGCAGGGCATGTACTTTAACTGGTTTCGTTAAGATCAAATGACGAGTAAAAGATTATGTTACCTTGTACGAGACGCAGAAATGTTGATTAATGCATTTTCATAATCATTCTTGCTCCAATAAATGCTATTGTAAAAGATTTGGGAATATACTTCACTGAGAAATTGCTCATAGTTCATACGGTTTAGTATTTAATTTTTCCTGATTATAGTTTCTAGAATTTGATGCTTTCACTTGCTATCGAAGTTCTTTCTCCATTTGCACAATAAAGTTTTAATGTTGGCAGAAGGGGGCAGTTGGGAAGGTAAAAACACTTGTCAAATTCTCTGTCACAGTCAGATCGCATATTAGAATTGACTCCCGGAACTTGATAGTGGACTAGAATAAATGGACAAGAGTTGTATTTATACCTTTTCAAACTTGAAAAATACAGAAGTATCATTGTCTCCATATTATTATTACCATCTATATGCAGGAAAATAACAAGAATGAACTTGAGAGACTAGACAAAGAGAGGCAAGATGATTTCTTAAGCATGCTCAAAGGATTTGTTGTTAATCAGGTACCTATTTTCCGTTCTGTTATTGGTGCTGCAACGATTTAGCATGATTTGATGTTATTTTGGAATTTGAACATGGAATGGTCGGTCTTATGACTTGTCATTCGCTATGGCCTTTTTTGGAGCAACTTGAGCTTTATTTCCTTTTTGAAATGAAAACTGTTATCTTTGATGTTAGCAGGCAGGATATGCAGAGAAGATGGCAAACACTTGGGAAACAGTTGCAGAAGAAACTAGTGGCTATGCGAAATAGCTTTAAGTGCTGGCTGTAAATATAAGCCCTTTCTCTATTCTCTCCCTCCTGTGTCCTGTGTACCGATCCACTTTAAGGCTCAAATGTAATACAGGGTTAGGTAGCTAGCTGCTGTGCATTGGAAGTTATTTACAGTGTGTTATTTAAACACTTGGTTTAGGTTGATTATAACTGTTGCATAGAACATGCGTTTGCGTAATAGATTTTAGTTGTTTTAGCTATGCAGGCCGAATATCTGTGACCGCAATGTGACAATTCAATTCGTAGTCCGTATTTATAAAACCAACAAAATACTTCGATTGCTTTGAATTATAATAGACTATGAGTAAAGAAAGCAAGAGAAATCAATACGCTTAGTGCCAAAACTTTCCTTTTACTTCAAAAAAAAAAAAAAAGGAGATGGAATTAAGAGGGATTCCACAGCCTTTCTTACCACTATTTGGCAAAAAAATTGCCCCTCCAATAACTTGAATAAACTTGTAATATACGACGCCACAAAGCAATGCAGAAAACTCACAAAAATTAAAAGAATGAAAGAATCTTAATGGACCAAACAGTACTAGCTGAATTCAGGATATCTTTTAATCACTTGTTGAAGGGACTGCTACTGCTCCAACATCACCACCAGAACTGGTAGCTGTTTCTGGTCTAATCTCTTCCAGTTGCTGGAGAACTTGATGTACTTCAGGTCGAGCAGATGCCGAGGGATCAACACAATGCAAGGCCAGTTTCAATGTGTGCAACAACTCATCACCAATTACTGAGCCATCCTTCATCAACTCCAAATCAAAAACTTCATTAGTCCACTCCTCTTTCACAATGGAGGCAACCCATTGAGGTAAATCGACGCCATTCATTGCCTCTCCCGGAGACTTCCCAGTGAGAAGTTCCAATATGACGACCCCAAGGCTGTACACATCAGTCTTGGTGGTGGCTTTCTTAAGCTTTGAAAGGTCGGGTGCTCTGTAGCCTAATGCTCCTGCTGTTGCAATTACATTTGCATTTGCAGCAGTTGTCATTAGGCGCGAAAGGCCATAATCTGCAATATTTGCATTGTTATTTTCATCAATCAGAACATTGTTTGATGTAAGATTTCCATGTATAATGTTCACATTTGTGTGAAGGTAGAGCAACCCTCTTGCCATGCCTTTCGCTATGTTCATCCTAGTCGGCCAATCAACCGTTATATCAGAGCCACGAGCTGCAATAAAAAGACGACACTTTGTAAGCCAATCATAGGATCGAAAAAAGACACTAGACTCGATTTCACTCACCGTGAAGAAAAGAGGTCAAGCTTCCTTTAGGCATGTAGTCGAAAACTAAGAGCTTCTCTCCTTTTGGACCTAGATAGTAAGCTCTAAGGGCTAAAAGATTAGGATGTCTGATTTTCCCAAGTGAATTGACCTCTGTTTCAAATTCCCTCTGGCCTTTGGTTATCTTTTCTCTCAATCTCTTCACAGCAACTTGACTGCCATCTTCCAATGTGGCCTTGTACACTGTTCCATAAGTGCTTTTGCCCATAATCTCTGCAGTGGCACACAAAAGATCATCCGCAGTAAAAATCATAGGGCCATCAAAATGCAAAAGCTTCCCTCCTGTTTCTCCACTTGCTTCAACTTCACCAGCAGTTGGTGGAATACCCTTTTCACCCCGGGCCACAGCTGCCCTTCCCGCAGCCTGACCACCCTCAGCTTCTTTTTCCGCAGCTCTTTTCCTTATCAAGCAGCAGAGCAAAATGCAACAAAGTATAAGTAAAATTATTAGCAGAGCCCCTGCTGCAATGAGAATAATGTCCTTAGTACTAAGTTTGCGGCCTTGCTTCTTCGGCGCTTCTGGTGATGGAGCTGGGGGAGCTGGGGAGGGTGAAACCGGACAAGCTGTTGAAGAACTATACCCACATAGTTCAAGATTTCCCACAAAGGCGCTCGAATCAAATTTGCGAGAAAGCTTGGCTGGAACAGGACCAGAAAAGTTGTTATACGAGACATTAAAGGAATTAAGATTGAGTAAATCACCAAGAGAAGTTGGAATTTCCCCACTAAGACTGTTAATTGATAAATCAAGCTGCCTAATTGAAGAAATATTCCCAATTGTAGCTGGAATATAACCATTAAATTGGTTATTCCTCAAATTGAGAACTGATAAATTCTGTAGATTAGACAGACTATTAGGCAAGCTCCCATTGATGGCATTATATGAGAAATCAATTGTTCTAAGCCTAGAGAGATTACCAATATTACTTGGTAAACCTCCACTCAATTGGTTATGACTAAGTGAAATCTCTTGAAGCTCACTTAACTTCCCGAAAGAAGGAATACTTCCTGAAAGATTGTTGTTCTGAAGAGCAAGGAATACAAGGGAGGGAGATTGTGTAAGACTAACGGGGATTGAACCAGACAAAGAATTGTAGCTAATATTAAGCCTAAAAAGCTTTGTAGAGTTAAAAAGACTAGATGGGATTGCCCCAGACAAATAATTATTACCAAGGTCGAGTGTTTGAAGAAGTGGGCATATGCCAAGTGAAGAAGGAATTGAACCTGAAAACCTATTGTTGAACAATTGAACCCCTCTTAAATTGGGCAAAAATCCCAAAGAAGTTGGAATTGAACCACCAATTACATTATCATGGAGGCTAAGTTTTCTTAAAGCTTGAAATTGGGCAATTTTTTCAGTGATTCTGCCACCTAAACCTCGCCATGGAAGCTGGATTACAATTATTTGGCCTTGTGCACATTTGATTCCAACCCAACCACCTGAACAAGCTCCATAGCCACTGTCATTCCAGCTTTTCAAGAAGCCCTTCGGATCAACCAATTCATGTTTAAAGGCTTGGAGGGCTTGATAATCAGCTTCTGTGACAATTATACCATCCCAAGCCTCGCTTGAAACTGGCTGAATCACACAAATAAACAGCTGAAAAACCAAGAAAATCTTAGCAAACAGAAACAGCTTTCTTGAACAACTCAAAGAACAAAAGGGCTTCCATTTTTCCTTCTTTTTATCACAAACATAATGCTGGTAAGTTATTTTTTGCTTTGAAAACTGAATTTCATCAAATGGGCATGTGTAAGAAACTCTCAACATAAAGACTTCTCCTTCCATGACCACTAAGAACTTAAACGTATGTGAAAGTAAAGAGAAAGCAAGTAAAATCTTTAATTCCTCTCTCTTTTCTTCCTATCCTAGCATAAGAACCTTAGCTTCCAAGAATCTAAACAGAGTAAGGAATAGCGTGAAACGTGTTTTGTAGTGAGAAGGGGGAGCCAGAAGACGGGGTTCCTGTGATGAAGCACGTGAAGTATTGAGAGAGAGAGAGAGAGGAGAGAGGAATCAGCGACATTCAGATATTTCAAAGGAATCTGGGAACGGGTTTTGGGGGGAGATACGAGAAGTGTCAGGTGTCGCATATATTCATTCAGAGGAGCTGCTTTCCTCTTGGGTAAAAGCCTAACGGCTAGTTTTTGTGATTTTATTTGCATGAATGAATTATGAATAAGGCACAAATATTTAGGATTCGGAATTCCAAAAACTTGATTCTAATTTTATTTATGAGAGGCTGCGAACGGCTCTTTTAACGTTGGTCCGGCCCGGTCAATGTTTGGTTCGTGTAATGGTGTGTTTGAGCTACATTATTTTGGAAGAACGTATTTTGGAATAGTAGATTGATGAAAATGATATGATTGAAACAAAAAGTTATTGATATGATAAAAGATATTATTTTATTGAAAAATTTATGGTTAAAAATGAATAGAAGAATGATAATGAAAATTTTAACGTGACTCGCTAAAATAAGATTTAGGCACCGTTCGATAGGGATTAAAATCCAATTAAAATTGAAAATATGGCCGTTATTGGGTCCCACTCGTCTAATAAAGTCAACAATAACGACTAGTTTTTCAATTTTAATCCAATTTTAATCCATAACCCTTAAAATGGGGCCAACTTTACTTCTTTGTCATTGTCGTTAAACTTGAAATGACATCAATGCCCTTGTAGTTAAGCACATGTTTAGTACACATTAAAATTTTTATTTTCATTCTTCTATTTATTATCAACCACACATTCTTCAATAAAATAATATTTTTCATTACATCAATAATTTTTCCTTCTTTTTCAATCACACATTCTCCATTAATCTACTATTTTAAAATACATTATTTCAAAATAATATGGTTCAAACACGCCCTAAAAAGAAAGAGTTTTTTATTTATTTATGTGTAATATTATTTTATTAAAGAATGTCTGATTGAAAATAAGAAAAAAAAATATATTAAAATTTTAATGATAGTCAAACATTGGCTAACTGCTATAATTAAAAAGTTTGTTATCAAAAGTCAAACATTTAATCATTTTTAAAAGAATAAAATGATGACTACATTTTTTTCACCTAAAGTAATTATAATAAATAAATAAA
>CAIGRH010181548.1:0-12997 GCA_903798295.1 Fraxinus nigra | reverse complement strand
TTTAGAATTGAAATTCAATTTTACGTTATCCCACATCGAATGTCAACTAAAAGATGGTCTCTCCTTTATAAAGGAATATCATGATGATAGAAGTCACTATTGAACTTACTAGTAAAAATAAGTGGGCCTCAAGTTGGTTCAAAGTTTTTAAAGAACATAAAATTATTATTTTTCCTAATTTTTATTCATTTCGAATCGGATTGTTGGATCGAATATCCGATAACATAGCAAATCAGATATGGATTTAACAATCAAATATCCGTTGGATACTTGGATCAGATCGGATCAGATAATTTTCTTATCGGATCAGATCGGATATAGGTAGATCTGATCCATTTACAACCCTAATTACTATGACTCTTGGACAAGCGGGGCATATTATTGTTGTGTCTGAATTGGTGCGCTGTGCATAAACATGTTGCATAAAAAAAAAAAGGACAGGGACCTAATCTGCCAAGTACAAAAATACTTAGGAACGTTTTGTATAATAATATTAGAAGGTAGGGATTGCCTTCGCAAAACAATTTAAAAGGTATGGATATTACATACCAAACATATTACTAGGTATGGATGTTTATCATAAGTTTAATTTTAGGCAAAAAGGGGACGAGCAACTCGAGTTCATCTTCACCATTGAAATTTGAAGGATAATTCACCATTAAAATTTAATGGGTAATTTAACACATTAAATGTGTCATTTATCTTCTCATTTCATCCTTAGTTACACCCTTAATTGCAAGATAAAATGGGGATGAGCATTTCCAGTTTGTCGATCACATGTTCAGTCTCTTTATCCACCATTAAAGTAGTCATTGTTCTTCTCGGGGTGAAATACAATATTCTTTACTGTTTGGGATTCATTAAATTTGGATTTTGAGGAAAAATTTATTTTGGAATAATGATTTTTTGAAGAATGTTTGATTAAAAAATAAGGAAAACTTTTAAATTTACGTGTAATATTATTTTATTGAATATAAGATGGAAAAATGTATTTTGACAGAAATGGAGTCCAAACAAAGGCTTAATGAAATAATTTATAAATTAATTTTATATTATGTTATGGTGAGTTATGGAATAACTTGTTTCATGGGGGAAGAAAGGGGCAAACTTTTCTAAGGTGAGTTAATAAAATGTTATATAATGGACAAACATAACATGTTATAAATTACAGCTGTCCTAAAATAATAATGAAATAAACATAGGAGTAATTAACCAACGGAACACGACGTCGTACCGCCTGGAACCCACATCTCTGCCGTGACGAAACATCTTCTGAACATTCAATAAAGAAAAGGGTGTCAAGAAACATATCCATTTCCTTGGAAGAATGGCTTTGTTGTTATTACACTCCACCACCAATAAATAAGCAAAAATACCAATATTACTGTTCAAACCTATACACACACAGACACGTATCTATAGAGCTTCAAGACTACTACTTCTCACTGAATTCTCTAATCTTGTTTGCATTCAACAATAAGCTTTGTTTAATCTGTCTACGTCATAGTCACAGTTTTGTTCTTAATCTTGCAATGGTTTCTATAAGACCCATCTCACAGTCCCAGCCCTTATTCAAGAAACCTCAATTCACAATCTTGAATAAGCCGAAGGCTCAGTTTTTGTCAATACCCTCTATGAGTTTTTCTCAGGGGAAGACAAGGATGGTGGTGGTTTCAGCCACAACAGCTGCTGAGAAGTCCAAGAAGAGGTACCCTGGAGAGGCTAAGGGGTTTGTGGAGGAGATGAGATTTGTGGCTATGAAATTGCACACAAGAGACCAGGCTAAGGAAGGGGAAAAGGAGCCTGAGGGTAAGCCTCTGGGCAAATGGGAGCCTAGTGTTGAAGGGTACTTGAAATTCTTGGTGGACAGTAAATTGGTCTATGATACCCTGGAGATAATTATGGACAAAGCTGCTTTTCCTGAATGTGAGTATGTTTCATTTACTTTTGGAATATATTTTTTGATCTTGCTGCTGAACTTGATATTTAAGTTTAAGGTTTGGCATTGAATATGTTACTGTTCTTTATAGTGTTTGAGGTAAATTTGTGATTGAATTATGTTAGTTAAGGTTACCAGATAGCTTGAAAGACTTCCTTTTGTAATATGATTCGGGTGAACAATTGTGTCATGGACATTATTGTGCTATTCTGAGATAACACAGATCCTCTGTTAATTCGGAAATTTTGTTCTACAGAGATTATGATAGTACAATCTTGATTATTTGCTGTTATATCGCAACCAACCCATCAAAAATCCTAACATTTGCTCGATGTTAGAGATGATACTAACTCATCAATATCCCACAACTATAGGATTGCAACTCCATCACAATGAATCTCTCCATGAAGTTAGGAATGATAATCTGTAATTACCATAGAGTTGTCGTTTTCCTTTATAACACCCGTCATTTACATCTATATTTATAACTACTCACATAGAGGGAATTGAGCTGAGCTTTTCCACATTGTTCTCTCTTTTTTGGTACTCTTACACTACAAAGACTTGCAATAAAATTGCATCAACCTTTTATTTATTCCTTGTCATTATCTTGTATTGAAACAAGCTAATGTCCTATCTTCACTCTCACTGTCACCTATATGTGTAAATTCTATTGTGTGTTAGCCTTGATGAAAAAATGAACTCTAACTTCCACATGGATGAGCTTATTGTGTGTGCGCACATATATAAAGTTCTATCATCTAAAAACAGATTAATCCTCCAGATTAGGTGGTTAAACATGGCCTGTGCTTGAGGCAGTGTCGGTGCCACTTATCCTTGTGCCAATCCTTTCTTATACTTTGTGCAAGACACGGTTGAGCAAACGTTCATTGGTTGTCTCACACATCAGTACTCACGATCAACTTGTTAATGCACTTGTGAATCCTCTATCACGTACTAGATTTCAGCTATTTTGTTCCAAGATTGTAGTTTCTGATCTGACCCATCTTGCTGGAGCATCGTAGACAATCTTGATTATTAGATGAAAATAACCTACAATTAGGAGATTGCATCACTCTTGTCCTAATTGTCTCCACAAAATTAGAGATAATATTCTGCTATCACTAACTCATGAATATCCCAAAATTAGAGGATTGAATCCCAACCACCATCAATCTCTTCACTCCATGCAGTACATAATCTTTAACTACCATAGTCCATACTGTCCCTTCCCTTATACCACCTTCTCGCTTGCATGAATATCTAGCTCTCCTATGGAGTGTAAGCTTTTGCATAATGTTTTGTAGCTTACCTCTCTTGTCCTGCAAATACTCATCAGTTCGAGTCCCCTCAGGGCCACTGACGTGAGAAACAGCTGTAAACTTTAGGGTCCTGTGGGATTAGTTGNATTCTGCTATCACTAACTCATGAATATCCCAAAATTAGAGGATTGAATCCCAATCACCATCAATCTCTTCACTCCATGCAGTACATAATCTTTAACTACCATAGTCCATACTGTCCCTTCCCTTATACCACCTTCTCGCTTGCATGAATATCTAGCTCTCCTATGGAGTGTAAGCTTTTGCATAATGTTTTGTAGCTTACCTCTCTTGTCCTGCAAATACTCATCAGTTCGAGTCCCCTCAGGGCCACTGAGGTGAGAAACGGCTGTAAACTTCAGGGCCCTGTGGGATTAGTCGAGGTGCGCGCAAGCTGGCCCGGACATCCACGGTTATCAAAAAAAAATTTTATATTGCATAGATGATCTTGAATCGTAAGTTTCGATTCCTTGATTGTAAAAGCAAATAAAGTCTGCAGTTTCCCCCCTTTTTTTCGGCCCTACTCCTTTGGATTTATTAGAAAAGCATTCATTTCATCAACTATGAGTTGTATATGATTCGTGTCATACTTGTCGGGCTCCAATGAGGAGTCACTGAACTTATTGCCAATATGATTATTAGCTTTGCATACACCAGATTGCAGTTGTGAGATTTATCATTGTGTGCAGCAAAATGTATGTCGTCGTCCAATTGTGCTGTATTAACCCCCTTTGTAGTACTTATCTGCATCCTCGTACCCAAATATTTAGCTTCCTGGATGTGTGAACAATAGTTCTTTGCTTTGGCAATATTAATTATCCGTTTATTTGCTTCTACAATTTCCCAGAAGTCAGCTCCCATTTTTCATTTGGGTAAGATATCCATATAAGAAAGTATTTGCCAGTGATTAACAGTTTAAAGTCACAATAGCAAGGCCATTAGATTTAGCACTTGGATGTAAAACATTCTCAACTAATTATCAAGAAAAGCTTATCGTCGTTTACTTTATGAGAAAAGCTAGATATTTTCTTTCAGATACTGCAGAATAGTCCTTGGAGTGTGACATTGCTTTGTCTTTCACTCAAATATTCACTCTTTTGCTCAGGAGTTGAATTCTCAAATAAGTTTCTAACAGTACTAAAGTAAATGCACATTCTTCAGATTTTGCAGATTTTGTTTGCTACATGTAGGTTAGTATTTGGGGGATTGATAAAGTTCTGATTATTTTCATTGTTTTGTGCTCAGATGCAGAATTTAGGAACACGGGATTAGAGAGGTCTGAAAGTCTTGCAAAAGATTTGGAATGGTTTACGATGCAAGGTTATGCCATCCCAGAACCATCTTCTCCCGGAGTTAGCTATGCTCAGTATCTGGAAGAACTATCAGAAAAGGATCCTCAAGCATTCATTTGCCACTTTTATAACATATACTTTGCCCATACAGCTGGTGGGAGAATGATCGGGAAGAAGGTAAACAGTTTTAGTTTAAGAAAGAAAAGGCATTTGAGCTTCAGTTTGTGAACTATACTGTGTGTAAAGCTGTAGTTTGTGAACTATACTGTGTGTAAAGCTGTAGTTTAGAAAGCATGCTGTGCAAACCATAGTGTAATGTGCAAAACCTAACACCCAATTGAGCATGGTTTTGTTTACAAATTAACGTTACTTGAAGGAAGAATCCTATTAAGGGGAAATTTTATGCTCGAATATGCCGTCTTTTCCATCAGGTATCAGAAAAGATCCTTGACAACAAGGAGTTGGAATTCTATAAATGGGATGGAAACTTATCTGAACTGTTGCAGAATGTTCGGGAGAAGCTGAACCGGGTTGCTGAAGTAACTTCTTTTCTGAACTTTTTGCGTAATCTTTTTAACTCTGCCCCTTATCTAATACTTGGATGTGGGAATTTTGTTCAGAACTGGATGAGGGAGGAGAAGAGTCATTGCCTGGAAGAAACTGAGAAATCGTTCAAGTTTTCTGGGGATATCCTTCGTTTGATATTGTCATGATGCACAAAGTTTCAGCTTCCTCATGCAATCGAGGTCGTTTAAGTGTAACCACTGTTAATATTCCACACATTTCCATTTCTGTTATTTCAAGGTTCATGTTTTCTGTACAAGTTGTACTCTAAATTATACACTGTGTTGCCTCAATATTATGAGGAAAGAATCCCATACACGTGCAATATTGTGCAATTGAAGCCATTAGTTCCCCCTTCTCGATGCATTTTGATAGATATTTGATTATATGAAACTCAAAGTTAATACTGTTAGATTTTATTAAAGCTAATATAATAATATTATTCATCTAGAATTCAGATTATTGTCGATTTGTGTGACGGCGAGGTCATCGTCATATTGCCCAATAAAGTTCGAATGTATACTTGAACATTAACTTCATTGTCATATATATTAATGATCATCTCGAATCTAGATGAATAACATTACTCGTAATAACAGTTTATATTGATCATATCATTCATTGTGAGAGAATTGAAGTTCGTACGCAAGATTCCATTCATTCTTTAGCTTGACCGTTAAGCACAACATGTTTCCTAGTGGGATGTGAGTATTAAGAGATAAAATTTCACATTGAATAAAGATGAAAACATAGACTAACTTATAAAAATGTGTACTACTCCTCTTAATAAGATTGACCTTTTAAGATTGAACATTAAGTATTAATATGTTAAAGGATAAAGTTCAACATCGAATAGAGATGAAACCATAGAACAACTTTTAAGGACTTGAGTTACTCTAATAAGATTGATATTTTAAAATGAAATTTCAAATCTTAACATAGTATCAAAGCCCATTAAAAATCTCATATCAAATAAAAATGAAAACATAAACCAACTTATAAAAATTTGTGCTACTCCTCTTAATAAGTTCGACCTAAATCTTAGTAGGGAGCTCGATTCATTGACCTTTTGCCGCAGAGGAAATCCCATAGTTTCAAGAGAACTTGAGCTTGGACACGATTAATGTTATTTATTGTTGAGCAAATATACAATTGCTCAAAATTAGGTTTACGAATTGCTGTTTGTGGTGATGATATTTTTTATAAGATCATAATGTCATTTATTTCATAAATAGATAATGAAATGATTATCTCGATTATAAAATTGGCGAGTTCTAAGTTGTGATTTTGCATTCAACACTACCACATGACATTTAACTATGCATGAGGATTGTTAAATAAAATAAAAATGTTGTACCAACAAATACAATTTATCTCAATCATGACACTTTAGAGATTCTATACACGTTATAAGACCATCAATTCAAATCATGACATATTGATTCCCCGAACCACTCAAATCACGACACATTGGAACCACATGGCATCTAAGATGTCCTGACTTGCGTATTTTAGGGTTAGAGTTGTCTTGATTTGAGTAAGAAATTCTATCACGTCTACACATGACCATTCTACTAAAATATTTCTCCAAGACGTGCCACCAAGAAGAGAGAAATAGAGGGGCAGTTAGACACCACCATTGCGTCCACTCGTGTTCTCCTTCTCCTGCTTAGTAAAACTTTAGACCTAGTTTATCTCAATCTAAGAAATGCACCACTACATGTGTAGTCGTGCTTAGTGAATACTCGAAAAGATTGAAGGGTTGAAAACTAGAAACAAAGTACAACGAAAGCAAAAAGAAGGGGCTTGCCTCTTCCCCATCACACAGTTAGATTCCATTGGAGTACCACACACAGACACCTAATCTTAGCTCTTGGATATCACGCAGGTGCATTGTTAACAAGCGCCTCAAATCACGTGCTCGGCCTTCATATAGCTCCAATGTTTCAAGTTGGGGCCTATGTTATGCCATGTTATATCGAGTGTAACAATGGCGTATGTCTTTTTCGGTTTGCTCTGAGAATGAGTATAATGAAGGCTATTAACTGTGTTAGCATGTTCTACTCAAGCTATAATTCTAATGACCACCATATGCCTGCTAGCAAAGCATATTACTCGATGCTCCTACACTGATTAAGAAAAGCAATATTCGGAGAGGATGAATGAAGGGGCGAAAAGAGGAGATGGTTAATAGACAAAGAGGCAAAAACAAGTTCAAAAGAAAAATCATCTTCCTTCCCAAGCCACTGAAGAAAAGCTTTTGCTGCAATGTGACACAATCAAGGAAATGAAGAACAATATTTAGCTATTGATAACAAACAAGTAAAGAGAACAGAGATTTACAACATTTCTACTCCAAAACCACTACCTCCAAGGAGAAGGCCAACCATGAATAATAACTTCAGAAAATGACTAAGGAGCAAGTACACTCTCATTCTAGCATTTGATCTAATGACATTCATTAATTTTAACATGAAAACAAACTAGCAGCTGTAGTACTTCCCTCAGAGAATTGGAAAAACATGATCATGTTTGAACCTAACTTAACTGCATATACCAAGTGCATTACAAACAAATAATGAATGATTTTGACTAGCCGATTTATGCCATCATGTTCCCTCAACAATTGTAGCAAGTAGGAAGGAAATTGATATTACGCACATTGATCTCTTTCTACATTTCTTTATAATTTTCTCAGCAACACAAAAGAAGTGTTTAAACTTTTGCAAAGTAATACATCCTGCTACATCCATGCCTGTTTAAGCCGGAGATAGATAAATTCATAGAGGAACTAAATGGAACGTACAGTGAAGATCCAATAGTGTGTTAATCATCACGTGTGCTCATAAAACCGCCAATGAAGCCTGCGCCATTACAATTACCACACAGAATCTCCTTTTTACCCCTGCACAAGAATTGGCATGAATATAAAATTGGTGATTGATAAGAGAGATGGTTGTTACTTTCTGAAACAGGTGGAAGCCATACAGTGATACATGAATCCAGGAAGTTGACTTTTAGGAGATTGTTTACCATATTTACCTCCATTCGTTGTATATAAATAGTGGACAGAGGAATAAACAATTCAATTCACACAATCATTCAAGTGTGTTATTCTCTTCATAAGGGTTATGCTGGGTACAATGTCAGATGCTTGACATAAAGAAAACTTAATGAGTGAGAGTACCTGCAAAGCCAACACAGTGCTCCGGCTTTGTACCGTCCATTGAAGTGATCTACAGAGTTAATTCCAGAACCTTTGCACTGTGAACATGCTACAGCACCTGATAATCATATTTTAGGAAAAGAAACGTAGCAAAATAATCAGATGATCGAGGAAAAGAAAAGTCACATATGCATTAGCATGAGTACAAGGCAAGAAGAGCCAGCAGCATGTATATTAGTTCATCTGTCAATTAACATTAGTCTTCAACCTGAGTTCGGTTTTAATAATTAGTCATCCACCAACCAATGGAAAGCCAAAACCATAAATAATTGACAATGTTTGTGTAAAGCTTTGCTCAAGAAAACCAAAAAGACGCATTTCCTTCCGGACTTTATAAGAGATGATAAGATTAGAAATGCAAATTATCATTAGAACAAGAAAAGCATTCCCCGGTAAGAATAATGGAAATCGTGCATGAGTTGATCAGAAAATCAGTTCTCTAAGAAAATATCAGGAGTGGAAAAAGAGGAGAATCAATAAAACGAGAGAATAGCAAACTAATCCAGCTCTAAAAGTGCAAACGACAAGACTATTACTCAAATGATCTCTGGTTTACTTGGTAGGTCTGCATGGACAAATATTCTATATAAAGAATTATTAAAAGAGCTCCCAATGCAGTTTTAATATAAATTGTTGTCGACAAAGCAAAATTAATGAAAGTATGGAACTAAAACGCTTTGAATACCTCCCTCCCACCCACCCATCCATCCCTGAGGGAAATATGTGAATGTCATACATTGCCATGAAAATAGATAAATGAATGCCCATGATGTGACAAATAAAAGGCATGAACTGACAATCAAGTTAAAGAATTGACCAGTGACTAATATTCAAATTGAAGACAACCATAATGGAAGTTAATATAATTGTTTTAAACCCTTGATATTAATCTAACAGCAAAAAAACCTTTTAACATAGACAGAAAGTACATTCTTAAAAAAAAAAAAAAATTGTCTTGGCAATAGAAGATGTGTAATTCAAATGACAAAGGAAAACTATTGGGGTCGATTAAGAATATAAAAGTAGTCACTAGACAGTGATTCTTCAGCTTACCATTACCCTCACAATCAGTACAAACTATGCTATTTGATTTGGTGCTTTGTTTGCTGTCTGTAGCCTGTAGATTAAAGCAAGACAAAATTTCAGATACAAATGCAGTTAAAACAAAAAAGAAGGGAATCATGGAGCAAGGAACGGAAAAGAAGTGAAGAAAACCTTAGCACAATAATGGAGGTCTCAAATGATCCAGATTGGGATATTAGTAGCTGCCTTAAGTTTACAAAAGGACCAAAGGCACTTATAGCCAAGATAACAATATATTGTATTTCAATTAAGCTATCAAAGATTTACTAAGACTTATAATGTTTCAGTTACATATTCAGTCTATTTTATAATTCTCTGCATTTTGACCTAAGAGCGAAATGTGAATTGCTTTTAACTGCAATATCAGGCTGTCAGATGGATCTGACAATTGTTGGTTGCTTTCTGGGTAAGGTTGTCAAGTACAAGGACAATCAAAATCTCAAATCTTGGGCCTAAGACTACTTGGCCAAAGCTATGTCATCCCTCAAGCTTGTTTCAGATTGTAAGAAAGTACTATTTCAGCTCTTTCTTAGACATGTGCTATATTATCTCTTTTGGGTGTGATGCATGTCCCTAAATGTGTTTGCCTAAGTTTCATTATTCCTTTTCCTCCTGATATTTATTCTCCATAGAAACAAACTCTAGAATTCGTTAAAGTTCTCATTTCTCATTCTTCTCCCTCAAACACAATAATTTCCCAGTCGCTTTTTAGAGCATATGATCACACTATCGGTAAAACATCCTTAAAAATCATTGACTAAGGCTCACTTTATTGCAAGCAGATGATTTTAGTGCTGAATGTACAAAAACATCAATGTCTAAAACCTTAATCCGGTAGATTTATTTATTTAAATTTATTATTCAAAAGCTGATGTCAACAAATTATGACTAAATAGTGAAGCATTCAAGTGCAAATGTTCACTCACCTTAACCTTTAAAGCTTCAAAATTAGCTTTTCTCGAACTGGTGGTGCAATCATTGATCCATTCAACCTTCCTATTAGCAAAGTTTCCACTAATAAGCCCTGAAAAAATAATCAAGAATTCACATTAAAAATGATTTCAATTGAACACAAAGTAAAACCAAGAAGCTCAAGTACCCCCTGCCCCAATCCCATTTCCACAATTACGAACAAGTACGCACACAAACACTCACCTACAAGGATATACCCGTTACAAAAATAAAGTGAATTCATAGAAATGCATATGAAGCACAATACCCACAAAAATAAGTAAGAATATGTGTATAAAATAATAAAAATATAAATATGTAGAGAAAGAGTACTGGGTTTGTCGAGGGTCTTGAAGGAGATGGGATGTACGGAACAAAGAGAATTCGCCATTTCTAGTTAAAATTAGAGCTCGAATTTCAGGGAAGTTAGCCTCTTTTGGTACAAAGGAGATAAGGCTCTCCTCTGTCTCTTCCTTTTTGACTCTTTAGGATTTTAATATTTTGGTAAATTAGGGATTGGCTCCCTAAACTTTTCAACTAATGTAGTATTGGATCCTCAACCTTCAGAAATAGAGTTTTGAGTCCTCAACCAATTTAATTATATGCGTGATGGAAACTGTAAATGTGAATATTAAAATTATATATGTGGTATTCATATGACTTAATATTTAATATCAAAATCGTCAAAATACTTAACATCTAACTCTAAATCGCATGTTATTAGTGTCTACATTATTTCTTCACGAAAGGATTCAAATTCACATAATTACAATTCTTGCTACCTAAAAGGTTCGAGTGTAGCCCTAATATTTTTTTATTTTATTCTTATTAAAATCCCTCTCATCGTGAATTTATTTCATGAAATATTGATAAGTCCAGAAGAATTTATTTTTTTTTTTAAAAAAAAACTTCAATTTTTCTCAAAACAACAAATCATAGAATTTTAATTTTGTTGATAGTAAAAATCACAAATTTGTTTATTACAATATTATAAAAAATGAACTCGAAGAATTTGTTACTGCTATTTGTCCACCAAAGAGAAAATCGCAACACATCCTCAAGTTAAATGTGACAGTTTTTCCAAAGATGATGAATTTTGGAAAATTTGCAGCGGAGGTCCTAAACCTTTCAAAATAGTGTATATAGTACCCTAAGATCTTAAATCGTTGCGACCCAAACATTTTAATTTGTGCGCTAGAAAGATTCTTGGAGGGTTTCCATCCAAACATTCATCATTTGATCAAAAGTCAATTTAAACAATTTTAAAAAGAGTAATGCTATTTGTAACGAAGATTGCTGGTTGTCATTATATGAACATACACACGACAGTTTGTTATTTGAAACATTAATATGATAATTTTTTATTGTATTATGTATCAAATAACAAATTGATGTGTGTATACCATGTAGAATGATTATCGGAAGTTTCCACTATGAATAACATTATTCTTTTAAAAATAGCAAAATGATCTTTTACGTTTAATTAATTAAAGTACGGTCGATTTGCATCAAAGATCCCAACCATTAAAAATGTACACTGATCTCAAACATTTAATGAATTTAAATAATGGCATATTAGTAAATCTATTTATAGTTTAATTAGTAAATAATGGCATATTAGTAATAGTAAATCTATTTATAGTTTAAAAAACGAACATTTTCAATAAAAAAACATGATTATATAATTGTGACAAGAAAATAAGGAAAGTCAACATATATAAATGGGACGAATGGAGTAATATAGTAATTTGGAAAGTCAACTTCACTTTCTATTTTAAAATATTAATTTGAAGAGTCTGTTAGGACATAATTGTGAGGAATGACTATTAAATTAGAGATTATTTCATGTTTGAAAAACCTCTTTGAGATGCTCGTATGTTAAAAAAATCTTTTGAAAATGTTCTTTAGTGTCTGTTTGGGTCGGATTAAAATGTAATTTAAATTTAAATTAAAGTCAAACAATTAATATCAATCACATCTTTTATGAGTCCCACATCTTTTCAATCACACATTTCAAAAACTTCTATCATAATCCACTAAAAATCTGATTTTAATTCATACCAAATACTCTCTTAGTCTTCACAATAGTGCTTGACTCTTTTTATAATTTAAACTGATTTATAATTTTTTTCATAAATAGTCTCCGTCATCAATTAGGTTTTTTAAATCTATTTATAGTTTAAATTGATTATAAACCACCCTCAAACATGCTTTGACACTCTTAAAACTCTTAGGGTCCGTTTGATTACAAATGTGGAAAATGAATGGAAATAAAATGTTTTACAGAGAATTTAATTGCCTAGAAATTGTTTTACTGAGAATTGTAATTAATTGCGTTTAATTGGTATAATTTTCCACTTGAAAAATGTTGAAAGTTTGGTGTCCATTTGGTTTCGTTTTTTATGAAAAATTGTCCTTTAAAATGATTATTTTTCTATCATTGAGTCTAGAATTTGTTCCAATTACCAAAAAAAAAATAAAAAATTAAAGAAAGTATAATACCGAATACCATTCGTTTGATTTTGTTTTACATGAAAATTGTCAATAAAAGTGATAGTTGTTTACCATTATGTCTGGAAAAAAATTTCAATTGCAAAAAAAAGCGGGAAAATCAAAAACT
>CAIGRH010181409.1:0-16329 GCA_903798295.1 Fraxinus nigra | reverse complement strand
ATTGAAAATGCACATATAATCACGCAATCGAATTAAGCAATCACATACATGCAGAAAATGGTTAACAGACGGATGCACATGTAGTAACTAGGGTTACACTTAATAAACCTCACTAGGGTAATCATTCGACCCTATAGCTAAATTCGCATCACCTCTTATCTTATCCTTTCTCTCGAGACAGTCCCTAATGAAGTGTCCAGACTTACCACAGCTATAATACCGTCGACCACTAGACTTGTCCCATCTCTTGCTCTTCTTCTAACCACCCTTATCACTCGAGTCACTACAGTTATGGTCAAAAGATGACGAGCACCATATCTTGAATACAATTGTTCTTTAGCTTTTAAGTGTTGGCATTTAAACTTTGCATTGCAATTCGAATTGCAATTTTGCTCGCAAAGTTTTCAAAGAACCTAAACAAGCTAAACATTATAAAGTGAATCGGATTGGATGATTGTAACCACAATCTTTTGGATCGAATTGCAATATGCTCACATTTCCCTTGTCCCAATAAGTACAAATTGAAATTAAAATTTTGCATTAAAAATTTCATAATTGTTGCAAAAACTAGCTTATTGATACAATAAAAAAGGTTGCCCCTTTTCAAGCTCACCCTAATTAGGTCGGCTAGCAAAGTCAACACACTTTAAATTATGAAATTTGTGATGCAAAATTTTAATTTCTACTTGTTGGTGAAACATAATGTGAACCTGCTACAAGTGAAAATTGCGCAAATGCTCAACAAGTTGTGCGTCCACACTTGATTTTTACTTGGATCATTGTTGGTGTTATATTGATTGTCGCATGCCTTACTTTGGTCATATTGGCATGTCATAAAACCACCGCGGTAGACATCGTAATTTTCTTTGGTAAGATATTCGATATGCTATAACATACATTTTTATTATGTCGTTTGTGGTAAGGATTCTACTTAGGGCCCGAGTGAATAGCCAATTTGTCTTCCTCATTCTGTTACTTATTTTCCATGGATGGTTGGTTCATATAATTTCGGATGAGAAAGTCTTGTACGGTATATATTTTGATGTGGGAACACTTTTAGTGTTAGATGTCATACGTTTATGGTCAAAAGATGACGAACACCACATCTCGAGTACAATTGTTCTTCAGCTTTTAAATGTTAGCATTGAAACTTTGCATTGCAATTTGGATTGCGATTTTGCTTGCAAAGTTTTAAACATTATAAAGCGAAAGTGGGTTGGATGATCGCAACCGTAGTCTTCGGATCGAATTGCAATGAAAAGTCTCAATACTAACCCTTAAAAGCTGAAGAACAATTGTACTCGAAATGTGGTGCTCGTCATCTTTTGATCATAACCGTATGACAACCAATACCAAAAGTGTTCCTACTTCAAAAGATACATTGTACAAGATTTTCTCATTCGAAATTATATGAACCAACCATCCATAGAAAATAAATAAGGAAGATAAATCAACTTTTTACTCGGGCTTTAAGCAGAATCCTTACCACAAATGACACAATAAAAATGTATGTTATAGCATACCAGAATAGCGTACCAAAGAAAATTATGATGTCTACCATGGTGGTTTTATGACATGCAAAAGTAACCAAAGTAAGGAACGTGACGATCAATATAACACCGACAATGATTTAGATAAAATTAAGTGTGGACGCTCAACTTGTTGAGCATTAGCACAATTTTCATCAACAACACGTTTACCTAACTCTTCACCAACAAGTACAAATTGAAATTAAAATCTTGGTGTGGGGGGGACCTCTCCCACCCTCGCCCCCATACCCGTCTAAGACAAGGCGATGCCATTGCCCCTAAAACTACCATGTTTAATTTTTTTTCAATTTCTTAAAATTTATGTTATTGCCTATTTATTAAATTGAGACAAATAATTTAAGTTGTAATTTAGAACTAATGAAAATTTTCATTTAGGATCCGTTTGATTGCAAATGTGGAAAATTGGTGAAAAAAAATGTTTTACTGGGAATTGAATTGCCTAAAATTTGTTTTACTAGGAATGGTAATTAATTGTGTTTAATTGATATAATTTTTCACATGTAAAATGTTGAAAGTTTGGTGTCCATTTGTCTTCATTTTTATGAAAATTGTCTATTAAAGTGATAATTTTTTCTACTATTGCGTCTAGAATTTGTTCCAATTATCAAAAAGTAAAAAAAAAAAAAATTTTAAAAAATTAGAAAAAATTACCATATTCATTTGACTTTGTTTTACATAGAAATTGTCAATAAAAATGAAAATTATTTTTACAATGTTTTATAGNTTGATTGCAAATGTGGAAAATTGGTGAAAAAAAATGTTTTACTGGGAATTGAATTGCCTAAAATTTGTTTTACTAGGAATGGTAATTAATTGTGTTTAATTGATATAATTTTTCACATGTAAAATGTTGAAAGTTTGGTGTCCATTTGTCTTCATTTTTATGAAAATTGTCTATTAAAGTGATAATTTTTTCTACTATTGCGTCTAGAATTTGTTCCAATTATCAAAAAGTAAATTTTTTTAAAAAAAGAAATTAGAAAAAATTACCATACCGAATACCATTCGTTTGAGTTTGTTTTACATAGAAATTGTCAATAAAAGTGAAAATTCTTTTTACAATGGTTGATAGAATTTGTTGCCATTGCTAAAAAAAAAAAAAAGTGGAAATTGCTTTCCCACCTCTAATAGGTGGGAAAACAAAATCAAGCAAATGTGCATTAAATGGGTGTACCTAGAAAAATGTGGGAAAAATAAAAGTCAGACAAATTTGTGCTATCAAACACCCTTAATTGGCTAAAGTTGGGAAACATTTTCTTTTTCCACCCATTTTCTAGGCTATCAAATAGGGCCTTAAAGTATTGAATTCTAAAAAAAAAAAAAAGGAAAAAAAATAAAACAGAGCACCCGTGCCTGCCCCCGGGTTCACCTTCACCAACAAGTACAAATTGAAATTAAAATTTTGCATTAAAAATTTCATAATTGTTGCAAAAACTAGCTTATTGATACTATTAAAAGGTTGCCCCTTCGAGCTCACCCTAATTAAGGTTGGCTAGCAAAGTCAACAAGCTTTAAATTATGAAATATGTAATGCAAAATTTTAATTTGTACTTGTTGATGAAGGGGATTAACCTGCTGTTGGTAGAAATTTTATAATGCTCAACAAGTTGAGCGTCTACACTTAATTTTTATCTGGATCATTGTCGGTGTTATATTGATAGTCACATGCCCTACTTTGATCACCTTTGCATGTCATAAAACCACCATAGCAGACATCATAGGTTTTTTTGGTACGCTATTCCAGACTGCTAGAACATGCATTTTTATTGTGTCGTTTGTGTTAAGGATTCTGCTTAGGGCTTGAGTGAAAATCAGATTTGTCATCCTAGGTTATAGTTACACAACTTAATGAGAATTTTCGTACGAAATGACAATTTTTCAAAACGTATATCTTAGGTTACAACCTTGAATTGTACTTGCATATTTGAAATTATAGATTGTCATGATCACACAACCTATATGTCACAATCACGCAAATGGATTAGATCATACACACAATTTTTGAATAAAATGACCGGAAAATATTATAGCTAATGCATGTGATTGAAAAAGCATTTTTCCCGGCTCTCTCAAATATTTTTTATTTTTTTTGGGCTAGCATACGATGATTGTGGTCATCGTGGATATGCCTGCCTCCGATAGGGTTTCTTAAAGTTTGTTACAATATATAATTACCTCCTCGAATAAACATCACGTAATTTTCTGTAAATAAAATTTTAGAATAGAGTCTATTGTTGGTTCAAATAATTCTCAAAATTATATTTATATTTAACCAAAGAGAAAATGGTTAGTTACGGTCTTATCGTACCGATTTTTCTTTGCTTATTAAATTTTTAAGGTTATTGTATTTTGGAGTTATTCCACGAGATAGTGACAACACAGGTAAAAGAGAGTGTTTTTGTGGGGATGTGACAACAACAGAAAATTACCATTGTTAATATTGAAGCAAATTAGGAACCCAATTAGGGATCCAACCGTTGAACAGGGGATTGGCGGGATCTAACGGGAGAAATTCATGGTAAAAATCGTCCATGAAATTAGCATTACCACGAGGACAAACCTGAAAAAATACAAAAGGTGATATAGAAATTATGTATATATGTGTAAACAATAATATAATATAAAAGTGCAAAATTATAACAATTGAACCCAAGATTGCGGTTGCGATCATCAAACCGGCTTTCACTTTATAATGTCTTGCATGTTCAGGTTCTTTGAAAACTTTGCAAACCAAATTGCAATGCAAAGTTTCAATACCAACACTTAAGAGTTGAAGAACGATTGTACTCGAGATGAGGTGCTCGTCATCTTTCGACCATAATTATTAGAAAGTAAATCCTTTATTAGGAGAATGTTTCTTTGACTATGTAAATATGTAGCTATTTTGTGCAGTTTGTTATTCCTTCCTTTCTCATTGCTTGATTTACGTGTAACAAATCCCTTAATTATGGGATCATCTCTGGCTATTAAAGGTCAGGTAATAGCAATAGCAATACAAGCTTTTCTGATAATTCAAAGTTTATTATGGTATCAGAGCCTTGGTGTTCTTAAGAAAACACATATAATTTTTTCCGCTTTGTTTCTCGACATTGTCCGCCGCTCAATTTCTCACGGTGATTTCAGTCATCATCTTTCCTTCAGTGTTTGTTCCCTATTGTTAGTGTCCACAACACGCTATGGCCAAAGACGGTGAAAAGTCAGACGGACCTCCACCATCTCCATTCACCGATCCCACCTCGCCATACTTTCTTCATCCATCGTCCAATCCAGGTTCTGTTTTGACTCAAATTAAATGGAAAGGAGAAAATTATTCTTGCTTGGGAACAAGCTATTACTTTGGCTTTGCGATCTCAAAATAAGTTAGGTTTCATTGATGGTTCTATTGCCAAACCTGACAAATCTGATTCAAATTTTGTCGCTTGGGAAATAGTTAACTCTATGTTATGTTCCTGGATTGCCAATTCTCTAGATGATTCTATTAGAGCCACTGTGTCTTGACTTAGTACTGTTAAAATATTATGGGAGTGTCTCAAAACTCGTTATTCTATTAAGAATGGCCCCAAAGTTTATAAAGTTTGGTCTGATCTTACTTTGACTAAACAAGCAGGTGCCTCGGTCACGTCATATTATACACAATTTCTGGGTATGTGGGAAGACCTTAGTAATATATCTCCTCTAGAGACTTGTACTTGTGAAAATGGGTCATCTATTGCTACATGGTTTAGATGAATCCTATAGTGCTTTGCGTACCTAGATTATTAAAGACGGATCCATGGAAGTAATTAACCAACCTTTGACCATAGCATTATCAGTGCGCCACTTGCGAAAGGAAGGATTAGTTGATGACGGCGAGGGAAAGTCGCCGTTAATGTACCCCAGTTTGTCCTTGCCAGAGATGTACATCTCGACAACCACAGTGCATAGTTGGAACCGTCCAACTTAATGCCGATCGGAGCACCAGATGTTTCAGTGGTAATGGTAGGGGTCCGAGCGTTATTCAAAACCTGGTTTTGAAATCCTTGTAGTCAATTCAAGGATAGAATCAGAGAGATTAGATGTGTCGCCGGAAGTATTCTGGTCATCAGAGTCCGCCATGGGAGGATGGTACAGGAAGCCAGATCTTGTTAGGCTCGTGATACCATGTTAGAAAAATTTGTCTTTCATATTATTGTTCATATGATTTTTAAGTAGGTTATATACATCTCAAATAATAAAACCTAAGCAGATATTTGCCGTACAAAATATATACCGTGCGTCCTTTGCCTAGTATACCTATAACTGCCATGTCATTCACAAATTTTGTCTTACTACAAATTAATATATTTGTCTCAATTGAATGACTATAGACCAATATTAATTTTTTTCTGATCAGATTTTTTTGATAGGACGAAAATATTGTTGAGGGACAATTTTTTTTTTTTTGGGTGCAGATATAGATTCCATAAATGTTTTCGTAACATGCAAGCAAGTTCGAGAATAAGAACTATTATATATGATTATTCATTTTGATTAATTGGGTTCATATGTGAATCATTATCTATCATAGCGATCAAAATTGGGTAACGTATAAATAATATTCGATTGTAATTATCGAAAACCAATGAAAAAAATAAGACGGTTATGTGTTCGATTTCCACGAGCCTCTACAACACTGTCATTATATTATCGTTGTTTTAGATTTAGTTAATTTATTAGTCATGAATCTATTGTTGTTGCAAAGCAGGAAACATGAATGCAATTCAAGCTCCAAAAAGCAGACCTATATATATAAAACCATGTGAATTGAGTAAAGACTACTGCTACACTGAAATCATGTAATTGTAGAAAGCTGATTTCTAAAATTGCCAGTGTAAAGTTTTAAAGAGTTTGTTTCAGCAGTCTGCACAGATAATTAATTTGGATTACGTATTTCATATTACGGATCATGAAACATGTATATGTTCAGGCACTCAGTTGGATTGCGTGAAATTAAATAAACATTCAACACTACGGTTCGTTTAAGATAAACGGAGATGTAGCGAGTGAACCTTTTGTAACTTCAGCCTCAACAGAGAAACCCTTTTCTTAGCTTATATTCTCAAGGTGAACCTTTTATTCGGACAACTCCTGTAATCAAATATAGGCATCCTAGCTAATCCCACACCAATCTTGGTGAAAATAAAACTGCCACATACTGTAATTAGCAAGCCGTGTACAGTGAGTTAAAAAAGGTTCTCTGCAAATCCGAAATTTAGTAAGTTGGCTTCACATGGGATTTCACGCCTGCTGGAGATTGATCAATCTTTCAGACCTTGAAGAACTACAATGGAGGACAGGATGCTGCAAAAGCTGGTTCTCTTTTCCCACAGCCCATACATGTTGAAGAAGATAGCAATGTTTTCATTTCCTGCTCAAATTAAGTGTGGTAAATGAATTTTTATTTATTTTATAAACATGGACCTCCAGCCACGGCCCATCAACTTTTCCACAATTACGAAGACAAAAAATATTAAGGATCCCCACATTTTGATCCGTTATAACGGTAAAATTCACTTCTTTAAATTTAATAACAAATTATTTCTAACAAGTGCCATTTTTTAATGGAAAACTATATTAAAAAGAAAAACAACTTTTTATCAATTAAACTTAATGGAAAAGCATAAAGTTACGTATTTTTTTTTCAGGTCCATCCATATTAAAATAATAGTGTTTGTTTACATATTCATTTAATTTTTTTATAAAAAATAAAAAATAATAATAAACAACTAAATGGAACGATAAATAGAATTATTTTAATTCCTCGCTTCTCCATTCTCGTTTACTTATTCATTTAATTTTTAGTTCTCTTGTTTTGTTCTATAACCATGACGTCATAAAAATGGTGAACTCGGATTATTCATAAAATAGGATTTCATTCTTAAACTATAGATACTATATTTGTGGATCAGAATCACACACACACGCGCGCGCGCGCGCACACACACACACACGAGTGAGGCAAAGAATTCAAAATCAAGAGTTTTCATTTCCTTGGTTCTAGATTTAAAATCGAAATCGAACTAAATTGAAATGAACCCCCATCAATGATCAAGTCTAATACTCATTACTCAATTTAATTTAAGAAGAATTTAATCGAACCCGAACTTTTGTCCCCTAGTAGCTCTCCATCAGGTAATATAATGGCCAATTATGTCTTCTTCATACTTTTTTTAACAATCTTAAATAAAACATGGAATCATTACAGAGTCGAAATTTATAGTCATTTAATTATAACATCCCCACAAAAACTCTCTTTTGTCTCCTCCTTCACCTCTACGTCTGTCGTCACCGCCTCCTCTATTTCCTTAGACAAATAATAATTAGATTCATATTCCACCACCGAACCTACAGAAATAATTTGGTTCACTACATTTTTATCCACGCAATCTTCATTATTGTTGCAAACAGCCAACTCTATAATTGCCACTGAATTATTATTTCCAGCATCATCTAAGGTACCCATCAAACTACTTTTACCCACAATTTCTTTCTCACCTAATGAATTCGCATCATCCAAAGTAATGTTCTTTTTAGAACTATGTTGCTTTGGCATCACCTGGTTTTTAGAAATATGTTGCTTCGGCTTCACCTGGCTCCTTGAGGAAGAAATGGGCAGAGGGCAACGTCTATTCCTTTGTGGAATAACTCCAAAACCTTAAAAATCTTAAGAGAAGTGAAAACAACAACGAGCACGGCAAGACCGAAAATAACACGACACGTACCAGTGAGACAGCACATTATTATTTATTGAGAACTACCATCACCATGCTAATCACTTTCTCCATGATTGGATTCAAGAAAAGGAGCATACACTATATATAACACGACACGACCAGAGTAGATAAGCATTAATTATACATGTAAACAATACCTAAGTGATAATAACCAACTAAGTGATAAACTATATACGGAATCCTCAATTAAAAGAAAAAGAAATCTCCGAATAGCAAAATCTCATCGCAATACCCCTTCTGGGACTGAAGTTTAGTACTTACCAAACAAACAAATAAAAATTAAACTATTATTATTATTATTGCACATTTTATAACTAGTTATTAGTGCTCTACAAGTTGAGATCAAGTGGTTTGGTTGACTATAGATTTTAAGGGCAAATAAAAAGAAAGAAATGTGGTCCAAGTACCGAATGGTGTCCCCCCTCTCACATAAGGCGCCGACCCCACATGTATAAAATAATGTCGGCTCGTGGTCCCCACCTCCTATTGTGAGTAGTAGGTAAAAAAATTAGGTAAGTATAGTATGACCCTAACCGTATATAGGTAACATTATTATGTAAGGTTTTATGATCAATACGCCTTCAATTATTTAAAAAAGAAAAATTCTTGAAGTTTTGCTGTGCGCACATGGCCATAGCTCTTCTCAAAATTCTTTGATAGGTACGCGAGCCCCCCAGAATAAGGATGCAAGAAAAAAAAAAATGGCGAAGCAGTACATGTTTTGACATGGGAATTCGATTCAATACTTCCGACCAAACTTGCTAAAAAATGTGTGTTTCATTTTTAGTTCACTAGATAGAATCTGTATCAACATATGATAGGTACAGGAACAACATTAAACATCTATACAGAATATATACTTTATGTATCTATGTTTTCTTTTTCTCATGAAGTATAATCGATCTAACAAGGAATGAGTCTGCAAAAGCTGTCCGAATTGTCTTTCTGAGATGATCTTTCTAGTTGCACTGGAACAATTGACAGATTCTCTAGGGAAAAAAAATGAATTACAAGATAACACATCAAATTTCTCGATCTTCATTAAGATGACAAGAATACCAATCTTATAAATCCTTTTGTTAAAAATCTCACACAGAGAAAATCTG
Source organism: Fraxinus nigra (assembly GCA_903798295.1). Classification (NCBI taxonomy): domain Eukaryota; kingdom Viridiplantae; phylum Streptophyta; class Magnoliopsida; order Lamiales; family Oleaceae; genus Fraxinus; species Fraxinus nigra. The sequence continues at coordinate 6,921 of CAIGRH010181409.1, read as the reverse complement.
ACCCACATTTAAAAGGCTTTCATGTGGAACATTAAAGATTACACTGTTTTCCCTGCATATCTTTCTAAGAAATGCATATATATAATCAATGGCAATTTTCTTGTGAATTCCAGAATCTCTCCTTGCCCTAATCACTGTGTTCCCAAGTATATGCACCACCCCGGCATCTCTGCAACTGCTCAAAAACTCCAATTCATCGACTTCTGTTTGGCTGCTTTCTCGCCCCGATGATGTGATCGTGTTAGCATGCAGAGGAGATTTTGCAGGCACGATTGAGTCCACTGTTGAGATTGTCAGGTCAATATCAGAGGTAGAAGTGTGAGTATTATCTTTCAGCAAGAAGTCTCTAGACCGCTGTGTTTGCTGTCCATATAAGCTGTACTCTTCTGAATCAGAACACCCTTCCATCATAGCCTCCAGCCGAACAAACGTGAAGAGATTTTCGAACATCTTTTTCTCAAACTCGTCGTCTTTTTTGTGAAGGTCTTTGTAACCATACCTTGCAACACAACGGAACATGTGAAAGTTCTTTGGGCCCATTCGTTTCACAAGAAACCTCTCTTCTTCGGAAACCGTGTAAACTGGAAGGTACTTCACACACACAAAGACTACGACTGAATGTATAGCCGGTAGGTTTGTGATGAAGTGTGAAAAAATATGCGGTACCCCACTTGCTAGCTCAGTGTACACGAGTCCTATCCCTGGAACTCGGACCAGCCCTAAGCTGGGACCTAGCCCTAGAATCCAAGCCATGGAGACCTTACTATGCATCTCAAATTCGTATCTCTTGACTGTACCATAGTGCCAGACATACATGATGACAAGAAAGGCTGCAGCAATCACAAGGGGAACCCAACCACCTTGATCGACCTTGAAAAGCACTGCTGAAAAGTATGTACACTCCACCGCCAGCGATAAGCCAGTGAAAATCAGGACAAGAATCCAATGACAATGCCAAACGAGTAACATTATTAATGTCATGAGAAGGGTGGTCACAAGCATGACTATCACAACTGCCGTACCTGTTGTTGCATGAGACGTCATGTTACAAATCAATAGTTTGTGCTCTCAAAGATATGTGGTATCATAATAGTTTTCCAAAAATTGATATTATGCGAGAAGGAGTATAGATAAATCAATTAGCTATATTAACCAATATTTATACGACGGACACGTGGCCAGACAAGGGCACACAACTTTTGAGTTTGCACTCTTTTTGAGCCTCTGACCCGACCAGACTCGCAGTTATAATGGATATGCTGAACTAACCATGACATAGTCCTAACAGAACATAGACCAACAGACTACTGTGGACCGATTGTGAATGATACACACCGAAAAGACAGTAGATAGAAAACTGAGGTGATGGTGACATCTAACCTAACCCTCCTCTCACCTAACACACTCCATATTTTCTCTATGTGTACACATTTCTTTCTCGTTATAAGGTATGCAATATCAAAACCCAAGCCATAACTCTGTCTTCTTATTTCTCACACCCAATATTCTGGCATTTGACTTGACTGTTGAAATGAACGGTCAGCGGACCCACCCCTTGGTACATTGGCCTAGCATTCTAACGTTGTTCTAGTGTGTAGGTAACAAAGAGGTGGCAAGGAACCTGCCGACAGCTAAGTCGAGCAGATTTGGAGGTCAACAAGCTAGGAAACTTCCTGGATGCAATACAGGACAACCTTGTGGTAACTGTTGCAGCTTCAAAAGAGATTCAAACAAGGGCAAAGCCCCTTTGCCAGAAATTTTGTGCCCGGGTACCCCCTATTGGTGGGTCAGGCCCCCCACCAACAGGGCAAAATTTCTGGCACAGAAGGGGGGCTCTTCAAACAATGCTGAGCTAGATGAACCTCAGTTTTCGGGCATTCGAATTTGAAGACAAATTGTGAAAGTAATTTTCAAGAAAAGCACCTTAATAATAGCAGGATTCTTGGGGAAAGCTCTTAAAATAAGAAACAAGATCAGGTACTGGAGGCTTAAAAAGGGAAAACTTACCATAAGCATTGCCAATTTGGCTTTGATTTCTGAATCCAGCAGTGACAGCGATACAAAGAATCATAAGGATCCAATTCATATCGGGAATATATATCTGTCCGAGGAACTTCTTTGAGGTATGTACAACTTTGACTCTCGGAAAACAGCCAAGTGCAAGGGCCTGTTTGATTATTGAAAAAGTAGCCGATATGGTGGCCTGGCTAGCCACAACAGCAGCCAGTGTTGCAATAATGAACATTGGCCAGTATATGCCATCTGCAAATTAAAAGCTTATTTCTATAAGAGTTGCAACAATGTGGTGGTCTTGGCATCAACACCATACGGTTCTTGCTGATCAATATTATCTAGTAGAAGATGCTTCTAATTTAAGAAAGAAGTTTGTAAATCAAGATTTAGTATTCCACTGTCAACACTCAAGAAAGATTATTGGAAACATTTGACTAGAGATTTGAGATTTTACATATTTTGATTATTTCCACCACGGAAAAAGGTTCAAGCAAACATAAAAATGCTCCATTTCAATTTGGAGCACTATTTGGTTGATTCCGAGAGACTGTCTAACCTTAAACATTTGCTAAAACCACACATAATACTTCCCAATAAAACTCAAGTCTTGATAAAAATCCATATTAGAACTCGAAACTGATCACAAAGCAATTTTTAGGCATGCTAGAAATAAAAAAAATGGGTGCTCAGGCAAACCTGGTATAGAATGATAAAATGCATTGATGACATGATCCTTATTTTGCATGAGGTAGGCTGCTTGTCCAGAATAGGCCAAGAGAAGGCAAGGAAACACAACTACTGTGAATGCGAGCTGTATGGCCGAAACAGGAAAGTGGGCAAGATCAGCAAAAAGTGCTTCTATCCCTGTAAATATTAGTGAGAAGTAATCAGAATCTGATAATTCTTGCTTCCGGGTGATTTTAAAAATTATTGAAAGAGTTTCAGGAACCTCTTCAGAAGACACAAGTCGAGGAGGGGGGTTTTGGGAGAGGGAGGGAGAGAGAGAGAGAGACCTGTGATACTGAGCATGATTCCTCCAAGAGATGTCCAACCAGTTTTTCCTCCTCTTTTGAAGTATCGATATATATAAACAGGTGAAAAGGCTTTCAGAACAGAACTATCATATTTGCATATGTTGAAGATGCCAATACCTCCAATTAAGAGAAACCAAAGCAGCACAATTGGAGCAAACAGCCAACCAACTTTATCCGTACCATAGTGTTGCATACTAAATAAACCTACTAATATGACTACAGCAACAAGAACAACAACATCTGCATCAAATGATACAAACTTAGTCTTGCAGTGAAAGATCACAAACAATTAGAACGATGACTATTCCAGAAAGAAATATAGGCATTATTAGTTATAGGAGTAGATAAGTACCATTACTCATCTTCGGATGGTCCACCTTAATCCCACCAGAAGCTGAAAGAACTGAGGAAAATTTTTGGGTAAAAATTACATAACAATTAATTGAAACGTCAAAATACTACAAAATCACATTCATTAGGAAACAAGGAAACAAAAATAAGTAAGCCCGGAAAATTAATCCAATTCTATATCACTTGATTTCCAAAGTATAAGGTTGTAATGAATTTGATTTTGAATACATGGATTACTTGAGCCGTATATGAGCAAGAGAACAGGGTAAATTATGCATCAATCTATCCACACTACTACTTTGTGATCCCTACTGTGGGCTCTAAGATCAGGCATCTGCTTGTGCCCAGTCACATGTGCATGTATTACAATGTACTAAGCTTCCAATTAAAATATAAATGTGGCATGACTCAAACTCCCTCTTAGGGATTTTTTATTTTAATTTTTTTTAAAATGTCAATAAGCAAGTTACCAACAATCAAAATCCCAATTGCCGTTGTGGGGTGGGGGGCAGCAAATTACAACATGAACAGCCCCTTGAAATGTGTTAAGATTGCTGAAAAAGACTATCATCTTGTGCTAAAGAACCCATAAAATTTCAGACATGTTGGCAATACGTGTTGTTAGTGATTTCAAAATAGTTTGTCATCTAAATTAGAAACTAAGCCCTTGTTTGGTATAGATTAAAATCTTGATTTTAACCAAGTCAAAGTTAACAATTAATTTTAATCACATATTTCATCAACTTTCATACAAATCTAAACATGAGCTAGAGTCCGGTGAATTCAATTTATGCTGCTGGGACTGCACACCATGAATCCTATAAATAGATCCAAAATCAGAGATTAGTGTTAATTTTTCGCAATCGATTGAGATATTGGCATCTATTACCATCGTTGGAGAAAATGGACAAAACTTATCACTTCTTTTTGGTTCTTTTCTGAAGGGAAGACCTGTAAACAAATTTCATCTATTGCCACATGAATCGCTGCGAAAAGGAAATGTGGCATTGCTTACATATTACCTTAAATATAAAGTAAGAAACGTCTCGTAAACTACAATCTCCAACTACATACACAGGACTGCCTCCAATGAAGGCATACGTGTTTCCATGCAATACAAGCCAATTGGAAAGTTAACATGAAAATATAAAAACATGAATAATTGGCGAAAGACGTAAATTACCTGATATAGCAGGAGTGAGAATTCCATCCCCAACTACCATGCAAGTGCCAACAAGTACTAGTATAAGAAGGGCATTCTTTCTAAATGTATTCGCCTCCAGCCATCTCTTGGTTTTAGCCGCAAATGAAAGCTCGTGGAATGTGCTACGGCTGTAAGTTGTCAGCTCCTCATCTGTGCGGTGTTGGTTGGGGATTGTATTGACTTTAGCATGTCGACAAAGTAATGAATAAAGTGCAAAGGTGCCCCCTGGATAAAGTCCAAACTGTCAATTTTGTTTTCATTCTCATCTTTCTATATGTACACCCAGAGACAAAAACGAGTAAAATTTGGAAAAATAATTAGAACTCTCAGTCAAACTAATCCAAACTCAGTTTCTTTGACTTTTAATTACTCTCCAATCTATCTCAACACACACTGTCATCGTTTTCAGGGTACTCTTACTGAAGAATATTAACCCCGACTTTTATTTTTTAATATGAATATTAACCCACTGATTTATTTTTTAAGTCATTCAACAAGGATAACTGAATCAACTTGACGGCTTCTCACAATTTTAACAGTCATATGACCGATAGCAAAATTTATATGATGAATATAATGCCTAGAACATACTGATGTCTCCCTTTTAGTATCATATCTTCGAAAGGTAAGGATAATGAAACGTGATATTAATGTTAATGAAATGATGCATCCCCAATTTCTACGCATTTATTAGCCTCCTGGCATTCCTCAGTTATGCCATATCTACTCAAGTCCCCCCACATCAACATGGACAGATAGTTCATGGAAAACATTCCATCACAGGATATATTTGCAGATTACAAGAGTAGTGTTCTAATTTAATTCTTTAAGAAAAAAATCTGGCAAGAATCTTTCAACAATTCATCGACGATAGACTTTCCAAAAAAGTAACTATAACTGGCGGTTCACAAAAGAGTAAAGAAGCACAAGTCATTGAAGCATACTGCTGATGTTGGATTCTTGGGGGCAAAATTTGAGGCATTTTCCTACTAGTCCATACATGAACTGTTCCTTGCATTATACAAATAAGAAATAAAGCATGCTTTCTCAGCCAATTAAAGAATGCCTTTCCACTAGCGCTAACGTCAAAAGTTTTATAACATGCAGTCGCAGGCAAAGAAACAAAAGTATTCATTACAAGAAACAATTAAGGCTACCAATGATGATATGTCAGAAGTAACAATCTCATAACCTGCTTCAATTGAAATATGCATATATAATCACAAGATTTTGTAGCGTGACATCAGCTTACCTTGACCACTGTCATTTGCTCTACACACTATGAAAACGTATTTGAGGAGAGGTATTAGTGTAAGCGAGTATATAATCAATGACAGAGCACCAATAATATCCTCTGTATCATTTATCCCATTGGGAAAAGTATTGTAGAACACATACAATGGAGATGTTCCCAAGTCTCCATACACTACTCCCAGACTCTGGAATGCAAGTCGCAACAGCAATATAGATGAGAATTTCTGCATTAAAAAAATCAAACTATGAAACATTACATTGTGATCCTCAATAAGATTGTCTCGTTAGCTTCTACCTAACTCTAGGACTAAAGCACTTATTGATACCAAACGAGTATCAAATTGTGCAGTGAAAATATTAGAAACGCTATGATAAGCAGTCACTTGGTGTACAGCTCGAATTTTTCATCCTGAAGAAAAGTAGAAAATAAAATTTGACTTTTGTTAGTGAATATTTTATTTTATTATGTATCTTGCAGTCACAAGGGAACAAATTCAATCAAGCAAATTTTTTTCCCTTTCTATGTATGAATCTACGTCGCGAAATAATTACAATTAAATGTGACTTGTAAAAACTAGCTAAAGTTTATGTGAATCCACAGGACTTATTGCATAATCATCATCAATTAACAATATTCCATTAAAGGAAAGGCAATACTTAAAAAGAGCAAAAAGCTTTTAGCTTCTGAAAGTACTTATAATCAATAAGTACCTTTTCTCTATACATGTTTCTAAGCCTTCCAGCCTCCTCCTCCATCGGCTGATCAAGCTTCTGGTCCAAAACCCACATGCCTCCCTTAGTTTCATTGCCATCATCGATTTCCAACCCAGATTCCATTTTCTCTTCTTTATTCAGAATAGCTTATTCAATTGATTCAAATCCAAATCTTGATACAGAATCCACCTCCAAAACTTCCAAATATCAACAACTCAATTTTCCAAACTGAAAACCCAACTCAATCCCAGACACTGATTTACTCAACCCAACTTGTTCAAAAATTCAAAACCAGAATTGGAAATACAAAAGCTCAAGAATTCAGTGTATGTACCAAAAAGATTCGATTTT